>JAYMFT010244621.1:0-10997 GCA_038088735.1 Panulirus argus
ATATTTATTCATCTATGTCTATTATACCTGATCGCTGTTTCTCGTGTCAGCGAGGTAGCGCCAGGAAACAGACGAAGAAAGACCTTCCCACTCATATACACACATATATACGTACACGCTCTTATATGCACAATATATACATATACATATATATACATACACATGCATATATACATAAACTCATGTTCATATTCATACTTGCTCGCCTCCTTCCATTCCTGACGCCACCTCGTCCCACAGGAAACATTATCGCCACCCCCTGCGTCAGCGAGGTAGCTCTAGAAAATAGACGAAGAAAGGCCACATTCGCTAACATTCCATGGTTTATCCAAGACGTCCCTTCTACCTTTATGAGGCTTCTGCAGCGATCAGAAAGCGGCCCCGTCCACTGGTTTATAAGTCACAAAGTGCAGTGATTCTGTGTTCGTCTAAGTGCGGAGAGTGTAGGGCAATTTAGCAGTAAGTTTCTGATGGTATGGAGATTCATGCTAAGTTGGGAGGACGACCGTTTAATGCCTATTGAGTTATTTCAGTGTGTATGTGTTTTGTAATTAATATGTATTGAAGGTGGAAGGATCTGTGAGTTGAGGCTGTAAAAATAAGCTTTTCATTTTTACTTGAAGGTTTGGTTGTTATTTATGGAGTGGTTTGGGTGGCAGGAGACAAGTGCTGTTACATAAGACTGAGTTTCCAAACATGATGAGGTGAGATTGTACAGGCAGAATTTTTGTTTCGTTCCGTAGTTGTCGATTGTTGTAGCTGACAGGCAGCCAGGAATTGTTCTGAGTGCACTATTTTGTGTGGTTTGGAGCTCTGTCATACTTGCTTTTGAGGAGGTGGAAGACCCTAAGCCAGGTACCCACTTTATCGACCACTCCCTAAGGGAGGATGAACAGCTGTATTAACTGCGAACTCGACCCCGAGCAGCCCATGAATTCGTCACGGCCGCAGATGGCTACATGCATAGTAAGGGCGTATGTGGTCTTAGAATTGTTAAATATTTTTCCGTTGACGGGTGTAGCTTGACGATGTCGTCCTTAAGGACTTTGGCAGATGATAGTCCTAAAGCCCAAACAACCATCCAACCAGCGTCATGGAGACAAGTCTTTTTTCCCCACAGGTACTCCATGCTGCTTTTCGTCTCCAGCCGCCGCTGCACTGGCATCTAACGCCTTACTCTTCGAGTCTAGCGGCTAACCGACCGCCGCCCTGAAACCAAAGGACATTTGTCAACGGGACGATCGTCTTTCTTCAGCACAAGCAGTGCTGCCCTTACTGTCTTACCAAGTCGACGCAGGAATGCGGCGTTGCCTGTCAGCCCATGCTTCCAGCGGCTAGCTCAGGTCGTCCATACATATCCGGCTGCATCCAAAGCAAAGCAGCGTCTACAACCCCTACTGCTCCACTTCATCATCGACAAGCGTGTGGAAGACGTTTCTCTTGATGCGTGCGAGTTCCGTCTCAAGACTCCCGCTACACCACGGCGTTTTGTGAAAGTTGCTTCAGTCGACGTGGTCCTAGATCCATGCTGGTTATAGCACAACCCTGAGTACAGTGAACGGCAATAACTCTGCAGGCCAACATACGGAAGTTCCTGCCTAAGTTAGACTGGTATCACTGTGTTAGTCTCGATCTTGTAACAATTATTGAGCAGGGAACTGTACTTATAACTGTATGTTCATCTGCTAGAGTTCCCTAGTTTCCTGGGTTAACTCCCTCTTGCAAAATTAAGTAGCCTTATACACTACTCGCTTTAGGTCTTGACAGTCGTATATCCCTGAGTCTAGTCACCCAAATGAAACTAAGTAATTACTCTGGTCTAGGAGCCAAGTCTTAAATCTGATTACTCAGCGAAGGAAGTGTTATATTAATTATACTGATAATATATACTTTCCGTAATTGTGGTGCTTGAGTCGTGTTACATAACCCTGGTTTCTGTCACTTGAGTAGCAATTCATATTTCAGTTATCACTGATAATAGTATACTGGAAACGTGTAGACGTGTAGACTGATTTAGTACAGTACATCAGCGCTAAAAAAAAACATGTTGTAGATATGATGAAGCTCACGTAACGTTTTGATCCAGCCTCGTAGCGTTGGTTTTCTTTAGGCTAAGCGTTAGGCGTGTTGTTAGGCAAGGTGTGTCTTTCTTTGCGTTTTCAGTAGAGCTCTTTCCTTGACCTGAAGCATTTGGGAATATTTTCTTTTCTCTCGCCACTTATTGTACACGCATGTGTATCATTAAGTATTTTCTGTGCACTCTGAGTAACTTATACTTGTTTACAACTGTGTACAATCTGTCCTCCTCCGCTGCACCCAACAGTTCCAAAAATCTTGAATCAGTGTTTTAGATTACGGCCGTTTGGGATGTCATTACCTTGGATGGGCCGGGATTCACGAACCCTGTGATGCTGTGGCTTTCCTTCATCTAAATTCAGGGAGATCATTGCAACCTGACAGTTTGAACCACCCTGGGGTCTGGTTCACCGAGAGTCTGCGTCATACACTTAGGTTCTTGCTTATATTTTTCTCGACTCTCTTAAGCTATTATATGAAAACATGCTATATCATATGGGTTCAGTTTAAAGTTACACCGTGGCAAAACAACCGTTTCCTTTTCTAAGCCCTCTGTAGGTATTACGAGGGAAGGAATCAAAACAAAAAGTGACGAGGGAGGGGATTTTAGCGAGAAGGAGAGAGGCGGCGTTCAACTGGGCTTGCTTGGGCAGCTGTCTGGTCGTCCAGATCTGGTCCGGGATGTTATTTGTCTTGAGTTTTTCAACAAACTTAGTTTCGGTGATGTTGTGTGGTGCTGATGAACTGTACTGACGAGATGCTTTTGCGAAAAGCTTATTTTCAAGCAGCTCTCTCATTTACAGTTACCAGACGACTTTCCAGTGAAGGTTCAGTAGTCTACTTTTCGGTTTTATGACCTGTATATTTTCTCTTCTCTTTCACCGATCAGAATTATTTCATTCCCAATCAGCCTCATGGGCTCAACTTCAGGATTAAGGGAACGCGTACATTAGGTGAGCCTCATCATTCCTCATGACTGTGTCACATCTACCTGTGCAGGATGATGTGCGTCGTAACTAAACCTTACTGTTTCCTATGACCCTTAAGAAGACAGGAACAATTATATCGATATAAGACATCCTAGCGGCGATCCCTGTTGGTGCAGACGCTAACAGTACGCCAATGGAGAAAAAAATTTGAAAGACACTTCTCTTATATATGTTTGATGTATGTTACAGAGAGTGCACTGGCTGAACGGTTTTTAGCTATTGATAGCAAGTAAATCTAACAACTTACTTACATGCTTTGAAACGAAAGAAAGAAACTGAACTGGAACAATAGGTTTCCAAGCCCGAGTCACTATTTGTATATTGGTGCTTGACCCACCTCGCGTACCAGAGGGAAGAGACCTGGCCCTCCCTCCCGCCAGTTGGTGTTCTCATCGAGCTGCCCGGTTTGCATTCCTGGCGATTTTATTTCCTTTTCTCTTCGGTTCTTGCATACAAATGCTGGCAACACTTAGAACGTGATCGTATAGATATCCTGTGGCCTTGTGCATTGGAATATATGCAAGTGAGCGGTAGTAAAGGACAGCACGAAGGAAGAGGAAACAGAACGAAAGAAGAAACAACAGGACGAAAAGAAAGGAACGTAGATAGCTCTGCTGTCGAGACATTACACGTGCATAATCGCGCGTACAAACTTCAGTGATAATGATGCATACTTTTTCTTATCAGAGTATGCATCATGTGTTGCATATCTGGCTATCGACTTAAAGAGGGTGTTAAACAAGGCGTCACTGCATGTTGGAGACAAACTTCTCGTTGATAAAGTAGCCAGTAACGTGGTCATAAACGGTGCCCTCGTGTGTTGCGCGTTCTCATTTGCATGGCCACAGCTGACTCCCACGTCCAAGATAACTTCGAAAGTTAACAAAGTCTTTTGAATAAATCATAAACAGCCTGGACAGGGAGGCAAATTGTTGCCTGACATATACTTAGCAGTATTAAAATTACGTTGTTTTCGTGGAGAAAAGAAACGCAATATGCCTTGGATATCTGACATTTTCTCTTCCACGAGCAATGAAAGAAAGTAGAGCAGAATACAGATCAAACCGTTCTGATGCAGCTCCGGTCGAGGGAAACACAAAAACGCCATGATCCAGTCTCGACCCTCGAGGTCCTGGGACTTCTTCTGGCAGGGTATAATTTCAGTGTGTTGGGTGTATTTGGAATGTGAGGATCTTTATATCACTGTGCAAGACGTGACTTGAGTACTGCTTCCTTCGCCTTCTCCCTACTGGTCTTGACCACAGCTGCTCCATCTTGCGCCGCACAAGTCAGATCTTTTGATAATCATATATCTTTAAAATGTTCATCTAATTCTTGTCTTTCTGTTTGTTCCTTAGATCGTATGTTTCAGGCTTCCTGTGATCTTCAAACGTTTATGAAATGTGAAGACACAATCATTTGACCAGTTTTCTCAACGCTGAAACCAAGGAACGTTTTAAATCCGAGTTTCCCATTTTTTTCGAAAGAAAATTTTAGTTCCTCATTTTGATTCTTTTTTAATATATCTTGCTGTACGTTTCCTCCCTCCGTCTGTCCAGTCTAACGAACTAATCTAGTCTTTTCTTTCCTCTCCTTCCCTTCTCATTCTCGATCACCTCCGTACCCACTTACTATCCTCTTCCCCACACAGTACCCTCTTCATACCCCACTTTTCCCTCTCCTCCTCATTCTCTACCTCCTTCTCTTTCTCCCCCGCGTAGGGCAGGTCCGCCAGCTCATCTCCATACACGGGCGGCCGTGAGGAAACTGTCGAGACTAAGGATGCTCAACGTGGCAGAAAATGTCCTAGGTTGAAGTAGTGGCGTTGGAGAATGGGAGCGGACGAGGTGAGGGAGGGGGAAGGATATGGGGACATGTGAACATAAGAACATGAGGAAATAGAATTCGAGTCTGAAAATAGGAAGATAAGGAAGATTATATTAGAGGGAAGGCAGAGAGATAAGAAAAGAATGAGTATGTGATGCAGCAGCAAGAGGGAGGGATGGAACAGATCTGTGCTCGAGAAGAAGGGAAGGAGGACAGCAGAAGACGCAGCGAGGAACATGGGATGTAGGACGAGAGACTGTGAAAGCAACGCACGCTAATGCATATTGTCGCTGTCGCCTGCCAGGTGATTGAGATGTCTAACGTCTTGTGGCGCATACTTTGCCCCAGTGTCTGTATTAGCCGTCGATAGCCACTGCTTTTTACGTTTTCATGCCAGAGGCTTCAGTCGGGGACAAAAGTCCTCCTCAAGGCCGATATTCCACTGATGAAAAATACGTACCTGAACGTCCCTTACACTCTACATCAGCCACCCTAACGTCTATCACATTTATCAGGACCTCAAAATACTCACTCCATCCCCTCTTTACTTCCTATTACCCTGTTATCACTTCCCATCTGCTAACCTTATCAACGCTTCCATTTGTTCTCTTGTTCTCCTCGTACTAATCATCCCCTTTCAAAATGTTCTCTTATATCCCCTTAAGGGTGACAATACTCTCACACCTCAACTCTCATTGGCCATCTTCTTCTGTCCCTGCACCTCTTTCTTGACCTCCTGCCGCTCTGTCTTGCACATCTCCCGGCAAATGTATAATTCTGCAAAAGCTCTCACATGTTCGTCAACCGTAAGATCGGATCTTGCATGTATACGTCTTTGTCTCTACTAGCAATCGACTGCTGGAAGGTCACTGAACCAGAGTTGATGATGTTTAAGACATTAAGAGGTATCCTTCACTACTCTGGTGGCTGACGCTTCACCGAGAGGTCTTCAGGGGAGAAACATACGAGTAGATGGAGTCGAATTAATTCTCTTTCGCATGAAGAAACGTCTTTACTTCTGATATCATCTTTATCTATATTTTCATCTTGCTATTTCTTCATCTTTTATTTTCATGCACATGAGCACACAAAAGAGCAAATAATCTTGACGCTACAGACATTCTGTAATTATATATCTCACCTCCTGGAAGCTCTACACTCTGTATGGAACGTTTTCGGTCCTTCAACATACCTTGAAAATTATACACCATCTAAGTTTGCCGGCATACGTCTCGGCACCAAACGAGCAAAAGCGTCTGTATCCAGATGAGTTTTAGATTAATGCATAAACTTATTCGCTCGAGCGATTCAATCATGAAGAAAGTAGTTATAATTTCCCTGGGGCTCGCTGGGTGTTTCCTAATGAGCTAGCGTTTGTACTCGGAATTATACAGTGAAGGAAACAGGATACCATGAATTATATAAACGTAATCAGTTAACCCATCTTTTTTTACAGAGTAAAGTCCTCCTTGTATCTTCTGCTGGACTGGTTGGTACATAATGTGGAGGTGCAATAAATGGGCTTGTTATAAATTCCCAATCCATTCCTCAAAGTGATATGACATGAATTTGTGGAGTCGTTCACAATCCTTGAGGTGGTTCTCGTAGACTAAAGGAGTACCTAGCCTGCTGGCACAGAGGACTGCTAGAGCAACTCAGGGTAAATGTGACATGTCTGTTGATTAACTTACTTGAACACAACGAAACTGCCCTTGAGCACGACGGTACGACCCTTAAGGGTAAGGTCAAAGTCCAGGCCATCATACTTAAGCGTTCTACTGTCGTGCCCTAGGTTCAGTTGAACCCTTGTGTTCAGAGGTCGTACCTTAGTTGCTCGAGGGTCGTGCAGTCGTGTCGCACGTGTAACGTTGCTTCACCGAGCATGGAGGCTCCGACAAATTAATGTGATTTTCAACGGAAACAAAAGTGCTGGAAGTACTTTAGGTACTCACGTGCCACACTGAACTGGTTTTCTTCATATAACCAAACAACAGAAGTTTCCTGCATACTATGGCATTTATTAAGGACTTCATATGAGCAATCGCGAAGGTGTAATTACCAGTTTCTAATTCCTTGATTGTACGGTACACTTCTGGGGCATGGAATCACGCAGGCGGGCAGCTTCCGCAGGCGTATTGATGGTCACGCTAGCGGACAACTTTAGTTTTCAGTAGCATGAATCAACCAAACGTTCTTCATAATTTTTTTTTGCAACAAAATCTTATGAATAATCATATCTAGTGATAAGAAACCTAGCATTCAAGGTTCAGTACATGATAATCTGTGAGTCCATATCATGTTAATCTCGTCACAACGGCATTAGAACCTTAAAGACTTACTTATTCATGTTCTCAAAGCCTTATGACCACACTCAAGAATTTTTGGTGTTAACAGCGAAAGACAGAGAATGAAACTGCATGTAAAAATAAAAAAGCTATGGAACTTAAGCGTCAGAAATAAATATTTTTTTTTTCAGGACAATTATATCAAGCGAAGTATTCTTTAAGCCTTTTACATAAATGCAAAAACATTATGCCATTTCTTAAAGACGTGGGGAGCAGACCATTTCAAGGCTCAATTTGTTCCCGCTGAAAGACATTTGAGAAAATTTACTGCCGATACTCGACCTGGGCGAGGTAGCAATTTGTCTTCCTGTGCTGAGTCCTGAACATTGACGACCAGAGCTGTCATGACCACACAGAATGCCTCTCCATTGCCTCTTGCTTTCCTCACCTGCCTGCTTGCATAGTAAAAAGCCTCCCTTTGTTTCCTCCTTTCTGCGCCTCCAGCCTGCTTATGTACCCTGACCCTTCCACTGCCTCCTGCTTCCCTCACCTCCAGCCTGCGTGTGTAGCCCGACGTCTTCGTGATGTTGTGTAATCAACAGTGTTTGTTGCAAAAGTGCACTGACCTTCCACGACCTGCAAGTTGAATCACTGTAGAACAAATGGACCATGTCTGGAGATCGATCGTGGAGACTGTACGGTAACTGTTATGAATTCGCCCTGAGGAAGAGAGAGAAACATATCGTTACCGAAGACTGTAAACTCGACCTGGAATATAAGGCAATATAATCATTATCGACAAAACTATCAAGAAAATGTAAACCCCGTCTTGCGTCGACTGCTCTGACTGGAAAGTTGTAAGACATGTTTAAGTCGACGACAAATTAGCAGTACAGTGCGCATGTGTCGAGCAGTCTTCTGATCTTTTTCTGCAAAATACGAACATTTTTACCTTTTGATGCACGCAATATGTTAATATTTCTTCATCAGCTGACATTTATTATACACCCGAACCACTCGCTTCTTATCTTATGGACACAAAGTAGTTTATCCTTTAGTCCCGGGTGTACATTACATAGCAGTCTCCCGCAGATGTTGATGAAACTGGAGTGGGAAGTTTAGATTATGTTAATATTGTGGAACTAGCTTTTGTTTCCTGTTTCCTGTTCCGCATTTCCCTCCTACATTTGGAATAAGTTGAATAATCTGATATGTTCTGAATTACAATTTGCAGAAATCTACAATAGACCAACGCGTATCACCCCTCACATATCAATAATTCTTTACAATAACAATAAACAAAATCTCAAACTATTGTGCAAAGTCGCTACATTTACGCCATCACCTACTCCTCGGGTAACCTCTCTCGACAAGACCTCCTCCTCCTCCTCCCGTGGGCATCTATTTGCATTTCTACTCCCTGCACAGTAAGCCTTCTGTTCCTGATCTCTTCTACTATCACAGGCAGCTTCGGAAGTGGCCCAGTGGTCTGCTGCTGTTTACTTTCCTTTATATTCCTTTGTATTCCCTCTCAAGGGTTGGACTTCCTCTCCTCTCGAAAGACTGGCTGTCTCCCTCCCACACGACTGGTTTCCTCTCCTTTAACAAGACTGGCTTCCTCCCTTCCCATAAGACCGACTTCTTCCTTTTCAACAAATGGTCTCTCCTGTAGGTACTTTAAACTACCCACTTTCCCTCTCACAGAAGTGTCTCCTTCCCTCTCATATTACATACTTCCCGTCCACCTGAGTACCCTCAGACATAGGAAATCTTAAGCTGAAACTCAAGCTTGAGGAAGCCTTGGTAGACACCATTATGATATGTCTGTGAGGATAATTAGAAAAGTTTTTTCTATGGATTTCTGATAGATATAGAGGGAGATATGCTGATTGTCATGATCGTAAATCATGCCGAGACAAGAAATGTGAGAGAGCCCTGTGCTGAAACGTGAAACTCAATGTTCGCAGTTTCAGGCGAGATTCAATTCTTGGAGAGGTGAGCCGCGTTAAGGCGAATTTCATATAATCTCTGGCATGCTGAGAAGGGAAGCTACTCACGTCCCAACAAAGATCGAGAACACAAACCCCGAACCACTGGGCCTTCTCCAGGCAATCCTGAATTAGCAGCGGTAGACGGACGATGCTCTTGCTCCTCCTCCTCACGCAGTACTCCCATAAATACTTTACAATAGGGGTGAGAGGAAGGAATGTTGGGGGATGGTCCCTGGACGGAGGCAGGTCTGCCTACGGACTGCCTCGGTCACTTGTATCGTGGTGGAGGTTGAAAAGTTTTTCTTGGATAATGGGAATCGTTTTGATGGTTGAGAAAGTTTTGCCTTGAAACTGGACTAACTCACTTTCGGTTACGTGAGAGCAAGGCAGATAGCGGTAGAAACTAGACTGCTGCTGACAAGTTTACAGCCGAACGATGTGGTGAAGACTACGGGAGAGCTAGAGGCGTAAGCAGCCAGGGACGTGGACATTCGTGTTTTCGACTGGCTGGTGGTCGTCCATCCAGAACCATTAACATTTCCATAACGTACATAAGGGAGTTCTGTCGTTTACTGTATAGAGGAGTCTTAAACCTTGTGCGACACCTGTTTCATGTCCTTTAATGCCACAGAAAGACACGCTTTCTAACCTCCCGCTGAGCATCTGATGACTTTCATTTGCTTAAGCACAGATCTCACCTACGAGGAAAAAAAAAGAGGGTCCCTCCAGTAGCTACATCGGCCGGAAAACGAACATGATATGATATACTGATGTTTGCAGGACGCTTTAGGGTAATTCCTAATCGACTGGCTGGAGATGAAAGACCAAGAACCATCAAGAGAAAAACACGGAAACATGCATGAAACCCAGAACCATCAGCGAACACATTCCCACCGAATAATTGATTGATTGAGAATGGAGTAGCTTGGTTCATCTCTCTTCCTGTCATCTCAACGTACTAACCCTGCAATCAAATCCATCGAACTTCTTCAGCATTTGTAAACACGTCCTTCCAGTTAACACTCACGAAAGATATTCATAACGTCAGCACCAGCCATCTAGATCTGGAATCATTTTTGTAATTGCTCTGTTAAACCGTATATTAGGGTTTCTGGCATAATGACTTTTAGAGATTAATGACCACTATATCGATCTATTTATGACCACTTAAGGCATATTTTTGTATGCATATATGTTAAACATAGGTCTTAAGATTTCTCGTATGATGATCATTCAGTAACCTCTACCCATCAGGTATCACACACACACACACACACACACACACACACACACACACACACTTCTATGATTGGCATGCAGTTTATCAACTTTTCCAGTGTATGATGGACATGCATAGCACATATCATAGTTCAATGACTAATTGTTGACAGGCATTAAATCCAGTAACATATACTTGGTTTCAACATTTACAGTAAACAAATTGCCTTCACATTCTACAACACAGCAAGTACTATAAAGAGGAGATCTAGAACCTTATAAATCATATGTTTAAATAGAGTTAAAACAAACCTCGCCCGAACCCAAACTTCTTAAGCAAGGAAAAATTACCAAGTCGTTCCATTAACTCCCTTAGGACGAGTGTAATTGAGAGAGAGGTCTGGAATCACACTTAACTAAGCTTCTGAGAGAATTACAGAGGTGCTGGCTCTTTGTGGCGGCTCTCGTCCCTGCACGGTTAATGCAAAGGCATTTGCTTCTGAAGCGATTAAGACTTCTGGTTACATGCTACTGCTGTATATGACTACCATGACTTATTACGTGTATGTTCAAATGTATATAATATATATATAAATATATATATATATATA
>JAYMFT010244632.1:0-24712 GCA_038088735.1 Panulirus argus
GGAGACGGAGTCTACTGGCCTCCTTGTCTGGAGACGGAGTCCACTGGCCTCCTTGTCTGGAGACGGAGTCTACTGGCTTCCTTGTCAACAACTGTTTTACATACATCTACGTTAAGGATATCTTTTTTAAACAGGTTATACTTACCACCTTCAGCTTGACAGTACGACCCTGGAGCACGACGGTTCAGTCCTCGACCTTATCCTTCAAGGACCAGGTCGAGGGTCACGCCACCACATCCGAAAGTCGTGCCTTCGTACTCGGGGGTCGGTGCGGTTCATGCCGAAGGGGGTAAATTCAAGGCTCTCTGATGCCCCAGCCTGGCCGACTAAGCATAACCTGAACTACACATGAGACGAAAGAGCCACGTATCTCGCAACAAACCAGGCATCTCAGAGGACACTGGGAAAAGCAATGAGATCATCTAGAAATACTGCTTTGGTTTACCTGAATCGCTATAAACTAAAAATATCATTTTGGTTTACGTGAATCATCATAAATTAAAACTTAGTGTGATCATCAGGGCGGGACCCCTGGTGAGCGTGAGCTCTGGGTTTTGTTCGTCCTGAAGAACCCACAGCTCTGCCGCCCTGAGGAGGTGGACGAGTCGTCTCCCTCCCTCCCTCCCTCTTCTCCCTCCCTCTACCTCTCCCTCTTGCCCCGGGATTACACCCGCTTGTTCACCTTGTCCTTAATTCAATCTAAAAGTAGTTCTCACATCATTAGCTGCGCCTTGTTGCCAGACCCCAGCAGCCGACCCCCCACCTCATTCCACATGATTGGTCGGCCATTTGCAATCCTCCCGTCTAATTGGTCGTCGGGCGGGCCGTTCCCCGAGGCAACTAATCATGACGCGAGCACGATTACAAGCCAGCCAATCACACCCTTGGGATTTCGCGCGCGCCAGCTACCAGATTTAAACTCGCGCCCGACAATCGTCAGTGCGAGCATTAACCGTCAATTTTAGGCGCGAAATAACAATTTGCCCGGGAGCAGGAACGCATAAAACTGTTTTCGCCGGATTCAAAGTTCAATCACATCTTGAGGAGCGACAATAACACGGAGACGGAGACGATGACGACGCCGAGGGAGGAGGAGGGAGGCAGACACTGCTCATAGCACGGAATGAAGTAAAACAACTGATGATGGCGTCAAAGATTTTTCTGAACGTTATGTAGTTCTCCGATTGATCCCGAACCACTTGATAGAGTTATTACTTACCCTCCCTCCCACCGTGTGATTTATATCCGTTCCACTGGCGGAATGGATAATAATTTTCGCAGTTTAATATCTAATCTCTCTCGCTCCTGAAACGTAGTAATAATAAACCGTTTGCTGCTTCTGGGGTTGCCAAAGTGATTAACGGGATGACTTAATGAGTGGCAGGTCTATCAGTACGGCGCCTGATTATACCATTCTTCTTCTTCTCCTACTCCTCCTCCTCCGTTCTAGGTGTCGGCGATGGATGTGTGTAACTTCAGTGTGGGTGAGCCCGTGTCACCCATCTGCCTTCCTAGAAACCTGCCTCTCTCTCTCTCTCTCTCTCTCTCTCTCCCTTCTTTCCTTCTCTTATTTCCTCCCTTTTTATCTCTCCCTCTTTTCCGTTATATGCGCTCTCTCTCTCTCTCTCTCTCTCTGTTTCCTTCTTTCTCTTCCCCTGACGAGGAACTATTTTGTGCATACAACCCAACTCCCAAACGGAGGCAGGGATTCGTAATTTCCTGCACTTGGAAAACACATTTAAATAAGAGAACAGCTAAGACGGTAACGCACAAGTCGTGAGTGTAAAAATTCAGTCAAGTTGCTCGAAGGAAGATTGGAAATCATGCTTACGAATATGCAAAGGAGATGATGACTCTATGACGAGGAAGAACTTCAGACAACACCAGTAAGCTACTACATACACGAGTCTGACACTGGATTAAAGGTAAACAGAGTTAATGAGGTTGAGATGGACTTTAGGAAGGACATGTTTGTGGAGTACTGAGTACACGAGTTTACATGAGAAAGACAGACAACATCAGGAGGCGTGACTGGCCCACGGCTGAGTTGCCTGTAAAGAAAAAAAATATTCGCTCAGCAAATTCTTTAAGCTATCACAGACTCCCCGCTGCTAGCAGCACATTAGCCTTCCACTGCCCCCCCCCCTCCCCCTCCCCCCGTCACCGCTGTAGTTTACACAGTCTATTTCCGGCGTTTGTACGTGAGAAGGATGGATAACAGAAATTGGTATGCGACGAATTTAACCAGCATGAAGACAATAACAAGATCCTGTCAGTGATAAACAGCTGACTACTCTCCAACCACCATTCCACTCCGGCACATCGGTTGGCTGGAAAAAAGCAAGTTATGAAAGAATACCATGCAATGTGGATAGAGTTATGACGACATGGAAATACTATACGAAGAATGGAAAGCACATTCTGCTCTGCACTCAGCTGCCGGATAATCTGGGGAGGATACAACATTACAGCCTATTACAGTCGGAAGAGGTGAAAAAAAAAAAAAAATAAAGGTGAAATCCGTGCATACTGCATTGCCATTCTTGACCAAGGGTTGGTCACCGATCTAATCAATATCATTAGAGGATTTGTTTGGCCTTGACGTACATGCACTGATAATCATGGCTTTGGCAAAACGGTGCCGGTCTATCCCAATGTTCTAATAACTCTACTAAATACAGGAATGAACGACCACGTTCGTACAGCATTTTATTCCCATTTTGCCTTCTCTATACAGCTTCAGCACACCAGGAGACACTGTTTGCAAGTTGGCTGTCGAAATTAATGACTACTTTGGATTCTAAAAGGTCTCCTCAGAGTTCGGGCTGTTTTCTTCTTCTTCTTTTAAGAAGACTAATTCTGGAAAAGAGTCAAGCTTTTCCTGAGGTGTGTATCTTTGCTATGATGAAAACTAGTTCTGTGTGTGTCTGTGTATGTGGGTATAGAGAAAATGAGGTGAGCGTGTGTGGGTATAGAGAAAATGAGGTGAGTGTGTGTGGGCATAGAGAGAAAATGAGGTGAACGTGTGTGGGTAAACCGAGATGAGGGTGTGTGGGTATGGGGAAACTGAGTTGGGGGCGTGTGGGTAGACGGAACCTGAGGTGAGGGTGTGTGGGTAAAGGAAAACCGAGATGAGGGTTTGTGAATGAAGGAAAAATGACACAAAAGTAAGAGGCGGTAAATGAGTCAAGAGTAAACAAACGGGACATTAGTACAAGGATGGACCTAGGATGTTTAAGATCGTTGTGCTCGTAGGTCAGCGTGGCAAGTAGTGGTGACCACATCACAGAGAATAGTTCAGTGGTGATGTAGAGGGATAGTATAGCAGGGTGGTGTATAGTGTAGCAGGATAGTGTAGAAGGACAGTGTAGTAGTAGCAGTGCATAGTGCAGAGCGGTGCAAGTGTGGTAGGGCAGTGTAGCTGGGCAGTGCAATAGGGCAGTGTAGTTGGATAGTGTAGATGGGTAGTGTAGGAGTGTAGTAGAGCAGGGTGCTGGAATACAGCAGAGCAGTGTAGCGGGGAAGTACAGGAATGCAGTGCAGCAGGACCGTGTAAAAAGGCACTGTTAACTGGGTAGGGTAGCGTAGATGGGTAGGGCAGTGTAGATGGGTAGGTTAGATGTGTAGGGTAAATGTGTAGGGTAGTGTAGATGGGTAGGATAGATGTATAGGGCAGGACAGTGCAATGTAGCAGAATGAGTGTGGTCTACACCTAACATCCAGAATGGCAATACAGAATACACAGTAGTGTATAAAGGGGCAGCAGGTACTCTGGGCTGTCTCCCCTGCAGCTGGGGACGTGGCGTCGTTGTTCCGGCGCAGCGAGGGTGTAAAGCGAGGGTGTTAAGCGAGGGGTGTAGCGGGAGTGGGAGGGGGGGTATAATGGGTGTAGCTGGTGGAGGCGAGCTAGTGATGAGACCCTGCATCACCATCATTGCCCCCATCGAGCGTCCCCAGCGATGCCTCCTCGACCGACACCATGAGGGGCCGACCGGCCCTCCCTCGCCAGCACGGCGAGGCAGCCCTTCGCCTCGCCGGGTACAAGGCCGCGACTCCCGCCGCGTCATTTGGGGCGTGATACGACCTAATGGTGTTTCAGATTTGCAATCATCTGTTCTCATTTCATTGTTTATTCAACACCTCGCCATGACAACCAATCAGGAGTGTGGAGTGGCAGTGGGGGCCGGCCGAGGCGCCCATTGGCCCGGCGCCCACCCAGGCCACGCCCCTCATCCCGCAGCGACAAATCACCGTCGCTCTTTTCCGGAGGGAATCTTGCTGGTATTTAAGCTTCTCCATTGTTCTCTCCTTGAAGGATAAAAGGAAATAAGGTGCAAGGAGGGTCAGGTGGGCAGATCTAGTGCGCTTCTGGGCTCATTACGTAATACTCGACCAGCTGACACTCGTCCAACTTTTCCCCGACAAGGTAAGAGCCCCAGAATATATACAGATATATATTTATATATTTTGTTGCTAATTAAGGTTAAATTCACATATCCCCACCAGACTGATTTCATGGATTCTCTGTGTAAAATACGAACGCAAGTTTTTTGCTACAGCGAGGCAAACATTTTGTGTGTGTGTTTTGAGTCCGTTAATCTAAATGAAAAAGTAGACTAAAAATTTATTCTTAAATTATACAAGCGCTCTGTATCGTTTAAATATCAGCGATGGTTGTTCATTTGCAGTGGCCTCCACCAACCCTATCTATGTCCGGTTTGAAAATATCTTTATCGTAAAATATTTTTGTAGGATAGGCAGCTTCTGTATATGCTATAAGTCAACATATGCACGTCCGTGCAAGGTTAGCCACCAGCTGCACGGCTACCTACCTGGGTCATCCATGACACCTGTCCACACCACCTGGGTCACCCACCTCACGTGTCCACACCACCTGGGTCACCCACTACACGTGTCCACACCACCTCGGTCACCCATCACACGTGTTCATACCAACCGGCTCACCCACTACGTGTCCACACCACTTGGATCATCCATCACTCCTGTCCACACCACCTGGGTCACCCACCACACATGTGTACACCACCAGGGTCATCCAGCACATGTGTCCATACCAACTGGGTCACCCACCACATGTGCCCATTCCAACCGGGTCACCCACTACACGTGTCCATACCACCTGGTTCACCCATCACACGTGTCCACACCACCTGGGTCATCCACCACACGTGTCCACACCACCTGGGTCACCCATCATACGTGTCCATACCAACCGGGTCACCCACTAAACGTGCCCACACCACCTGGAGCACCCATCACACGTGTCCACACCACTTAGATCATCCATGACACCTGTCTATACTACATGGGTCATCTATGACACCTGTCTACACTACATGGGTCATCTATGACACCTGTCCACACTACATGAGTCATCCAAGACACCTGTCCACACTACATGGGTCATCTATCGACACATGTCCACACCACCTGGGTCATCCACCACATGTGTCTCCACACCACCTAGGTCACCCATAACAAGTGTCCTTACCACCTGGGTCATCCACCGCGCGTGTCCAAACCACCTGGGTCATCATCCACCACCTGTCCAAACCACCTGGGTCATCCATGACACGTGTCCACACCACCTGGGTCACCCATCACACGTGTCCATACCACCTGGGTCACCTACCACAACGTGTCCATACCACCTGGGTCACCCACCAAACATGTCCACACCACTTGGGTCATCCATGACACCTGTCCACACTACCTGGGTCACCCATCACCGTGTTCACACCACCTTGGTCACCCATCACCGTGTTCACACCACCTGGGTCACCCATCACCGTGTTCACACCACCTGGGTCACCCATCACACGTGTCCTCACCGCCTGGGTTACCCACCACACGTCCAAACCACCTGGGTCACCCACCACACGAGTGCACACCACCTGGGTCATCCATCACACCTGTCAAAACCGCCTGGGTCACCCATCGCGCGTGTCCATACCACGTGGCCAACAACCCACCTGTTCAACCCATCTTTCCAGCCCCAAAAACAAGTCATAATAACTAAAATAAAAAAAGTCTACAAAACTTCTCTTAAGAAATATAGAAATAACGCTTTATAGAATTATCATTATCATAAACATTACGAAATGATAACATTGCCTGCTAAGAAAGTGTGTGTGTGTGTGTGTGTGTGTGTGTGTGTGTGTGTGTGTGCGTGTGTGTGCACTTAGAAAGCAGACCACTGATGTAATAAGCATGTGGAACATATTTTCATGTTTTGAGAAAAGCATGTACAGTACATGTGAAGTACTCATGCATGTTATAACGTGAAACACTAACGGATGTACTCAGGCATGTACTCCGCTGAAGTACTCGGGTGGTGATGTACTCAGGCATGTACTCCCCTGAAGTACTCAGGGGGTGATGTACTCAGGCATGTACTCAGCTGAAGTACCCGGGTGATGTACACAGCTGAAGTACTCAGATTATGTACTCAGCTGAAGTAGTACTCAGGTTATTTACTCAGGTGAACGTAGCCAGGAGGGCAGTGGCATGTGGACGGAGGCGGGGTTGTTTGTGTTCAAGAAATGCTGTCGCATGTCCTGTGTACTGTATCAATCTACAGTGTCAACACCTTCACACCCCGGGGCTCCAACCACACTAGCAACAGGTGTAGGCTACTCCCACCGGATGACCAGACCAGGTGTATGCTATATCCAGGGCAGCAGCTAAAGCTGAGAGTGTAAGCTTCACCCAGGTGACCAGACCAGAAACAGGTCAGGTGTAGGCTACAACCTGGGGCACCAGACTAGCAGCAGGTGTAGGATATCAAACCCCCTAGGTCATCAGACCAGCAGCAAGTATAGCCACAACCTGGTCACCAGGTCAGGTGCAGGCTACACCCGGTGGCACCAGATGTAACTAAGTGTACTCCACGGAGTGTTGGGCGGCCCTGAGGTGCTGTGGGAGTGTGAAGATCAGGTCGTTAACACTGGGTCAGTGGTGTGCCTCCCTCGCCCAGACCCCTGTTCTAGGTGCTAGGTATGAATTCAGTTATTTATATTAAAAGACAATAATTCCATTTATAAAAACTGTGGCAGTAATGTACGGTGATGAATGGGCCACGTCTGAGCAACTAGCTTAAAATGTAAACAAAAGGGAGCGTGGAGGTCAGAGTCTTAAGTTACTGTCAAATTGATAAGTTGTTCGGTGCTTAAACTGGCTTAAAGATTATGCACTGCAAACGACCCCTGAGCACGACGGTACTATTCTTGAATACGACGGTACGGTGGTCGTTCAGGATAGCGGTACGATCCGTAAGCATGGATGTAACGATCTCTGAACGTGACGGTACGATCCCTAAGCATGATGGTACGATCCTTGAGCATTAACGTAGCGATCCTTATGCATGATGGTATGATCCTTCTTAGGCTTGACGTTACGATCGATGTGTCTCATTCAAGGAGTGTACCGTTTCACTCACAGGTATCCTCACCGTCATGCTTGTGGGGATAATGTAGAATCATTAAAGAATCATTAACACTTAATACGAGAACGTTAGCTATATCATCTGTCTCGGGGTGATGATTCGTTAATCAGTCTTCAATCCTATGTCTAACGAGATGTATCAGCGCTAAACTGCTGCATGTAAAGAGCGTTCGTACGGAACGAGTCGGAATATACATCAAAATTCCAGCGACTGTCTGTCTCCCTCCGCTCGCAGCCTAGCTTCTCTGTTGTAGCGTAGCTCCGAACCTCCTCTCCTTCCTTTTCATGGCACTTGCTCAACTTGCGGCTGTGGTCTCAGGTTCAACTGAATGTGCCACCACTTTTGAGCCAATCTCATCGTTAAAGAAAGGATTCATTTATATGGACATAGCAATCTATTTCTGAGGAAGACGTGAGGCGAGAATCGGCCAACAGGAAACCTATCACAGTGTGCGGTTCATTCCTAACCCGCCAGCTGTATGTGTATTAACTGGAAACATTTGCAAAACATAAGTCATATTGTTATATTGTTTTTGGCTTATCTTTCTAGTCTTTCTACGAAATATAAAATAAATCTGGTGATTTTACTCGAGCGCGACAACTGGAGAGGAATTATTATGCTAAATACTGTACTAGATGAAATGACACAGATGTCTTGTTTTATAGGTTAGTCAAATTACTGTTAACTGCACCCTACCCACCAAGAATTACTGCATACTTTCCCCTAGTATCTGGGAGTAAGACAGGCCATAGGACTGGTTCACTGATCCAGTGAAAGTGTTTAACTTTCACAGTCGTAAATATAAATGTCACTCGTATGTCTATTATTTTTCTTTTTCATGTTGTCTGATTATTGTGGAAGTTAGGGATGAGTTATGATGACCAACATCTACCACTACAGACTTTTGTTACAACCAGAAACATCTACACATACGCGAACCTTTCCCCACGACACGGCCTCTCGTCAACGGAAGCTCCCGGCTTATTATGAAACCTGCAGTACCGGGCAAGTGAGGAAGGCGGCAAATATAACACCACGAAAATCACAAGGAAAAATCGTTGTTACTTGCCACTTTCTGCAGCACCAGTAACACTCCGCATCATTCTAATATTCCATTTTGCAGTCAAAAACTATACTCGCAGACTGACGGAAAAACAAAAAAGTTATCCTAAATTTCTTTTACAAAAAAAAAGATGGTCTTTTAATGTTGTGTTTCTAGGTGTAGGAGATATACCTGTAGAAGTCAGCTGGGACAGTCTCACAAGAGTGAGCCTCATTAGCAAATCTCTAGCTTTTCATTCATACAGGCTGTCTTGTTATTCATTTCAAATTTTGTATGTGATAATTCTGAATATACTGAAAAAGCCACGTGACATAAAAAAAAAAAATGAGGCCTTTACTTAAGAGTTATTTATCAATATTTTTCCAACACTTACCACACTGTTATTCATTCTAACGGTACTTTGGAGATCTAGATTATCATGAAGACTCAAAATTTCTCGCCCGTATCTTAAGTAAAACGCTATCATCGGTTTATCGCAGATATAGCAACAATAAAAAAATCTTAAATTTCACCAAAAAAAAAAAAAAAATGGCTGTCGCATAAAGGGATTTAAACGGAGAATGAGAATTAGGTGGACAAGCGACAAGTTATGAAGGGTTCCGCACTAGCAACCTGAAACGCCTCACTGGTCGGGCTCATCAAGTTTTTCCCACCAAAAATAAATCAATAAACGTAGAAGCTTCGCCATCGAGCGCTTCCTATGTGGGTAATGTGCAGGGTGAGGACGGTCACACTGGCCTGGGAATATCCCCCGTCTCCCAGGAATAGAATTAGAGATGTCAGTATATCACCTCTGAGCACTGAAAAACATCCCTCGTCTCCCAGGAATAGAATTAGAGGTGTCAGTATATCACCTCTGAACACTGAAAACATTGCAGAATGTTGTCACAATCGTATATCCTCAAAAGCTGCAATTCCTGACCTTCATTGCAAGTTTTGTGCACTCACATACAGTTAAGTGCAACTCGTTAACTTTAGTGCAAGTCTTATACACTCATACGCAATTATTAAGTGCAACTCCTGAATTTCAGTGTATCATACAATTATACACAATTATTAAGTGCATGTGGTTATCTTTAGTGTGTCTTATACAATTATATAAAATTATTTGTTGCAACTCGACGACATCAGTGAAAGTTTCAAAGCCTAGTTTTCTAATCCAACAAAATATTCTAAAATTTTCTATAAGTACTAAAATCAACAAGTCTTAGCAATTTGTTATCCAGTGTCTAGATAACAAAAAATGTTTTTGCTCGTTTCTATGACCTAGTAATTCAGGGAATTCTTTAGTAAGATAACATTATGCAAATCTGCCAACCTAGAAAGTTAAAGTTAAGATATAGTTCAATAATGCTGTAACACAGTGTTAACATAAACAATTTATTCTTTTTGTTTTTCCTCCTATTCAGTTGCTGTAATGATTGGTTGTCTTATTATCTCTTCATGCAAAAAAAGAAAAAAAAATAATACCGCCACATCCTCATTCTTGTGTTACTGAGGTGGGTGGGGGAACAGTCCATCAAGCTTTGGGGATCTGTTGGCTTTTGGGATGATGCCCCGTACATTCTCCTTGCTGTACTTCAACTCCCTGCGGCGGCAACAGACATCACGGGAGATTCCACGTTCAACGTAAATGAGATGAATGAAAAAAAAATATTCATCACATAATGAATGTTGAAGTGGGCGTAGCAGCGGGTCTACTGTGTCTTTGACATATTTATTATCATTATTATAATTATGATAATAATAATTATCATTGTTAGTGTCATTACAATATATTCTTTTCGGAGTGTGTGCGTTTCTTTGTTATTCCTGCACGGCCGAACCGGAGCACCTCCAGTCCCCATACTTAGAAAGTGGGTAATTCACATTCTGGGCAAGGTTTAAATTTAAGATACGTTAACGCTCGAAATCTAGACCGTTTAAGAGGCCACAAAATGCCGCATTTGAAAAGCCTCACAGATGACATGTCTAATTCACTACAGTTTGCTGAAGGTTCAGAAATGTATCATTAACAAACTTATCTAGGAATTTCACTCTCCAAAGGGGTACATCATTTCCCTCCAGCTGGCTGCAACGCAGCCTTGAAGCTGCAGGAGCTCCGCAAAAGGGTTCCTGGGGTTGTGTATATATATATATATATATATATATATATATATATATATATATATATATCACCTTTCTGACTGATTTGTAATCAAATTCTATGACCGTGTTTCTTGCCCCACTTAAAAGGATCAACGTTCCCCAAATGCATGTAGTACATTTAATTATTCACTGCCTACCAACAGAGCCATATGTATTCACAATCAACCTTTTCCATGGCAGTGTTCAGAACGAAGAGAATTTTTCTACCAACGCTATTTCCAATCTGCTTCAAGCTATGATAAAATCAATTTGATCGTCAGATAATTGTCATCAACACTCATGACTGTGGCAGGGTGTGTGTGTACTGGCGTCTTGGAGCGGCAGATGTGTGTATATCTCGCCTCAAGACTGGGACGCGTTCCCTGGAGATTGTAAATCAACTTCGTCAGCGCTTATCAAATGGCCGTGTTGTGCGGGCGGACGACCGACGCGGGGAAATCTTAACAGTGGTGATGACCTGACCTGACCTGACCTGACCCAACCAGACCTATCTACTGTGACTCTGTATCAATGTACCGAATCCCAGAGGCCCCTAAGCCCGACTCGGTAAGTATCTCGCCTCATATATAAGATGAAAAGCTGATCATATATAAATTGATTAAAATAACGTGAAACTACACAAATGAGGAACTGGAAATCATACACTCATTCAGTAATGGTGTAGTAAACGAATTGGGATGGTTAGGTTACAAAACAATAAATGCAATATCATTAAAAATAAAGTATGACAATAAAAAGTTGAACATACGGGGCCTCATGTGCGTAAAATTCCCTCCACTCATGCAAGAATAGGTCGTCACATCCAAGAATCAGTGTAGGTGTGCGTGTAATGTTGTGGAGTTTCTGTTCGTGTGTGTGTCTGCACGTGTATGATTCCACGTGCAGGTCTTTTCATGCGCGTATGGGTCCGCGCATGTCTGTCTCCGTACACACGTCTCTCTCTCTCTCTCCGTGCGCACGCGTCCGCGTGTATGTTTTGCCACGCGACCAAGTATTTTGTGCGTGTGTGTCTACTTATTGTACTGATTTCCTATTTCTATATATGGAGAGGGATGATAGTAGAAAATGTTTAAGAAATGTGGCCGTAACAGTGTTAGAACTGCCTCTCCGTGAAACTTGATAAATGAGCAATTATGGTACTTACCTTCCGCCGGCAGATTTACATCATTCAGTCATAAGTGACCAGACAATAGAGTAATCATTTACTTTCACAAATCTTCCATGTAATTACACTGTTTCTAGGATATTGGTCACCATACAAAATACAATGCAAATTATCAAATTTTTCTTCACAAATTATTATACTCATTTTTTTCCTGTTCATTCTCACTTCATAATAATTCTTTCTTCCCACAAACACAAACAAATCAATGTTCTTTCAAATCGTTTCGCATCACCCGAAATACTAAATATTTCCGTTATTTTTCAAACTATTTGAATTCCTTTTTTCATGAATATAAATCAAGTTCACATTATCACTGTTAAGAAAATTATTTTCGGCAAAACACTTGGAAAAAAAGTACCAATAAATGCTTCACTTGACCACTGACCATTTCACCAAGTATTCATTATACATATCGCGTATTAGGTATGCAGACAACGCAACGCTCGCCTTAAATCTTCCTTCTCCGGAGGTCAAGGGCAGACTGGCGGTTGAGCGGTCAACTGTCCTGGGTCGAGGGCGGGGTCAGGTAGAATAAAGGTCACAGGCAGCAGTGGTTTGACCAAGAGTCCGGTAGTTTGGCAGAGTCGATATAAACAAATAAACGATTACTTATGCAGTCTGGAGGGATTCGAACTACCTAACTCTTCGTTAAGCATCTGAGCACAAGGATTACTGTCACTTAAGTAAAATCTCATGGGCTGATTATTATCATATCACCTTCGTATATGTTCGTATCTACGTAAATAACTGGCACTCGAGATTATATTAACATAATCATTCGATTTTATTTCAATTTGTTAACTACTATTTGCATTCATATGATTACATATATTCGGTTTGTCTAGATAGCATCGTCTTCATTGAGGAAATTTAGATTGAAAAAATTACATAATTCTTTGCTTTTGGGACTAAACTATCTACAACTCTAAAATTCTGAATTGATAACAACACTACAATTTAATGAATACTTTTTTTTAATCAGATAACACAGTAACTTTACCAATTTCATTTCAGTTCCATCTGATTCAGTAATACAGTCGAGGGCAGGGAAGAAGGCGATGCATTTGCAACACTTCTAAATATCAAGTAAAGAGTTACGTTAGAGCAGAAAAAAATCATTCTTTTCTTTCACTCTGTATCTGGGTAGGTCAAGTTGTACATAGTGATCCATCCCATACGAGACTTGCAAAGATAAAAGAACGGTCAGCCGAGTATGAGTCATGACCTCCCAGCGTTTTCCTGCAGGCGGATGACGTCACAAGTTATTGTTGCCGTTCTGGAGAGGCAGTCATGGCGGCCACCTGAAGCAAGTGCTATCCACAGCTCCACCGTCTCTACCTCTTTCTCTCTTTCTATGGATGGTGTGTAGGAGCGGTGATGGTTATATGAAAATGACAGGGATGGGATGAATGAACTTGAGTTGAAAAGGCTTCATCTACGGCAATAACCACTTGATTAAAGACTCAATGTTCTGAGGAACGCGAGCGCACACACTCATTCGGCCTCAAGCATAATAAAAATCTACAAGTCGGTCATGTCCTGTGAAAGGTATTTGGTGACCCAACTCCGTACGTTGGGGCGTCACCTGGATAATTTCCTATGAGAGTTTATACGTAATTTTCTATCTCGGAGGCCACCCTAACCCGCTTGGCTAAGGTCTGGTCACCGTATTTGCTTCCCACTGTGTATGGAAAGGTTCGCTGTGCCAAGAACCACGGCTACGAGACGTATAATATTACTTTATTTATTTCCTACTGACATTAGGTTCCCTTCACATTCATCATCGCTTTGGGTCACTGTGAAACCCATTGTTATTTACACCTGGGGAAGCAATTTTTTCCACATCAAGCCAAGGCTTAAGCTCACACTGTCTTACACTTCCTGTTTATAGTGTACACTCCGAAATGAAATTCAGTTTCCTTATCTCTAAAAGTAAACTTACTTTTGAAAGACACTGATCATGAGATGTCGGGTACAAACAACATACTTCTGGGCACATTCCTGCCGCACAGTGAGGACCGACCGTCCAGCCTCACGGTGAGGTTCGTCCTGCAGCTTGCCTCACATTCTCTGCATCTCTCATGATTTTCGAGATACCTCTAACGCCTTGAGCACTACGGTACGAGTCTTATGACCCTTGAGCACGACGGTACGAGTCTTAAGCACAACGGTAGGATTCTTGGTCTTCCCATTATGCACAAAAGTGACTTTGTCGAGCTCGAGAGGTTAACTTAATCTTTGGGCAAGGTGACCCCAGCGACCAACGCCCTCTTGGTATCACACAAAGACAGAAAGAAAGCAGCGGGCGTGACGAGTCCTGAACAAATGTTTCCTACTGTCCAAAAACACACATGAGCCAAACCATGACAGACGTGTAACTTCAATAACATGAAATTTACGGCGTACTGAGTTGTCGCAAGTAACAAGCACCAGGAACGCCAGTGCCGCTACACCAAAATCATCACTACAGAAAACTGAATTCCCAGCAGTGGAACATCAAAAAGTATCCGCACTGCAATATCGGAAATACCAGCACTACATAAACAGAGACACCAATACCTCAGCAGAAATGCCACTTCCGAAGCACACACGAAATACACCAACACTCCCATCACCTCGGGTATACCCGGTACCACAACACAGATACTGGTGTTGTCACTTAAGAAATATCGCTCGAGAGAAACGAGAAATACCTGTACCACAGTCTTATATAACCTGCTGCAACAGAAAACCAGTACCAGAATCAAGACGACAAAATACAAATAGAAAAAAACTAGAAATACTATGACCACAGTACTGTGAATAATCA
This sequence comes from Panulirus argus, assembly GCA_038088735.1. Lineage (NCBI taxonomy): Eukaryota > Metazoa > Arthropoda > Malacostraca > Decapoda > Palinuridae > Panulirus > Panulirus argus. Next base: position 14,651 of record JAYMFT010244632.1, read on the forward strand.
GTAAAAAAATACCAAAATATTGGCAATGCATTACCAGAAATACCTGTATGATACCACCACGGATACCTCTCCCGCAAAACCATGATGGTGCTCGAGGCCAGTGTGTGGTTGTGGTGGTGAAGGCCAGTGTGTGGTGGTAGTGGAGGCCTTAGTATGTGGTGGTGTTGGAGGCCAGTATGTGGTGGTGGTGGTGGGGTCCTGTGTTTGGATGTGGTGGTGAAGGCCAGCATGTGGTGGTGGAAGGCCAATGTGCGGTGCTAGCGGTCGAGGAGGCGGTTGTGAGGCACCGCTGACCTCAATATAGCGAGCACCGAGTTGCTGGGCCGGGCTGCCTCCACCACCGTGCTGGATGACGGACGCTCCTCATAACCCAGTCGGAGGGAATGTTCCGGCAGGCGACGCCAAGTGACATTTCGGACATAACCTGGACTCCGCTGTGGCTTGCAGAGGCTCCAGCTGCCTCGGAAACTCTGTGTTGGGCGCTCCGGAAACTTCTTGTTTTGATACGAGGGGTCAAGGTGTCGTTTCTGATATTTTACGTTAAGGAGCCAAGTTGTCTTCTCTGGTACTTAGGCTAAGGATATGAAGCCAATTTGTTAGCTTCCGACACTTTAGGCGAAGGATGATGAACTAAACTGTCTTCCTGAACACTAAAGTCTTAGTAGATGCAAGAGACAGGATCGTTCCGAGGCAAAAATCATGGCAATGCTTTCTGCTGTGTTAAATACTATGGTATAGTAAATACTACGTTAGTCTCTAGGTGTTTGCTAGGCATTGCGTTAAATGATGATTTGGAAAAAAATGCCTATATAAGAATAGAATATTGTGAAACTGCGTCATATTTCCTTTCAAAAGTTAAACAAGATATATAATGATAGGCGCTGCAAAAGTATGCAGCTGATTTTGTACTCAGACAAGTGGGAGTGTAAAGAAAAAAGAACGTCAAAATTCACGGTGGATCTAACGATAAGCTTTACGCTGGAGGTTAATCTGCACATGACATGTTAGATCTTACAGTCTTTTCAGAATGTATCCCACACGACCCGCATGCCTATCGTAGCTTCGTGCTTCAGGGATTAAACAGGCTCTTCTACTAAACACTGTGTTAAACTCCACGTTAGATAAAATTATCGTTGCATGACACGCCATGTTTCGCTTCAGACATTTCCACCATTACATGCGACGCTATGTTAAACTCCGGAATAGTAAGCTACGTACATCAGACACCCGAGGAGAGGCCCTATGACACTGCTATTGATGCTATACACAACACTGCATGCCATAGACGCTACAAGGGAGGCTATATAAACCGCTTCAGCAGTTATGTCAGCCGCTGTGCTGGAGGCGAGGCACCAGGCTGGGCCCGTTGCTGATGCTGGGAATGCTAATATGGGTCAGTCGTACCTCCTGACACCGGTAGTCAGCCGGGGAGGCCGGGAAGGTATGGAATGTTTACTGACGTAGGCTGATGGAGGCGTCAGGAATGTTTACGGACGTAGGATGACGGAGGAGTCAGTAACGCCTATAGACATGGGACGAGTTAGTCCTACCGGCGCTGGGGGACGTGTGCCTACTGACGTGAAACCTGGACCGTACTTACGTATACTGGGCTGGAAAAAGAGTCTTTGCTGAGACGTGAGTGTGTTGACCTGGGAGGTATGTATAATTTACCAGGACAAACGTGTACTGTCAGAACACATATGTAGCCTGACGTGGGACCAACATGTAATGACCTGGAAGTGAATACATCGTCCGGGTACAAGGGCAACATGACCCGGAATTATATAATATACCATCGGGGGACAGAGGTTATATTCCTGACCTGTGAGGAGAAGTGACGTCACCAGCAGCAGCAGTAGTGATGGGGTCAGGCCGAGGCATCTGGGTCGCGTCATTATTCTGTGGGAAAAAAAAAACGCACTGATCAGTACAAAACTTATTCAAGACATGGGTCAATACCAGACGTGTTCAAAACATTAGTTCAAGACGTAGTCAAGACATGGAAAAGTATATGTTCAAGTAATGTTCAGTAAATGTTCATAAGACTTCATCAATAATATCATAAAAATGATGAAAGAAAAAAAGCAGTATGTAAGTAACACGTATTCCATATTATTTCCTGTAAATCCAATGAACATGTTCCAAAAGACTGCCGTTTTCCAGTGAGGTTTTTCAGTGCGGAAAAAAAAGAAATTGTTCCAGTAAGCAGTGGAACGAATCACCTTTGTGTGTCTGGAACTGAAAACAGGAGGAACTGGAGAAGTGATCTCAACTTACAGGTTTTTCACCAGGCTAGAATGTCAAGCATAATGATTTTGTTTTTTCAATCGAACACGAATTCTAATTTCAATAGGAGTACATTCGAAAACACACACACACACACACACACAAAAGCAAAGAAATGGGCACTAAGGCTGATTTCGTCAACCCTTTGTCCACTACACTTAAAGCTAAGGTCAAAGGTCAGACCGCCATACTTAAAGGTTTTACCATCGGGCTAAAGGGTCATAGCGACGTGCTTTAAGCATCGTAATTTGGAGAATGAGGCAGATTTTGCTTGACTTTAGCTCTGCTTGTGCTTGGTGCAAGGGGACCTCCCCCCCGGGGTGGGGGGGGGGGAACTGAGTGCGTGGGTTCCGTGCGGGAGGGTTGAGTGCGCGTGTGGTGTGTGCACGCACTCGTGAGCTGGGGAGGAGGCCTCGGTGGCCACGCCCGATGTGCCTCTCCTGTTGGTGTCTCTTGACAGTTAGACGATGAGAGAGAGAGAGAGAGAGAGAGAGAGAGAGAGAGAGAGAGAGAGAATCACCCATCAGCCCGACGTAACGGGTAGGCATCATGACCCTCCTGATGACCTTCAGCGACCCCATGACCCAGACGACACCGGAAGGGAACCACACACACACACACACACACACGTCGCGGGCCCTTCGGTCTTGCTGATTCATATAACAGTACCAAAACGCTGGGAAGAACGGAAGAAAAAAAAAAAACTCGTAACGGCATGATGAAAATTACTTCATGGCAAACTTTTTTATTGATATAAAATCTGCACGTCCTGCGGTTTCTCGTTTTCTGTGTTTGTCTGTCCGTTTTCTCTGTATCCTCTCTCTCTCTCTCTCTCTCTCCCTTTCTCGTTTATTTGCTGTCCCCTCCTGTCTTCCTCCATGTCTCAGGAGTCCTAAGACTGACTCCCTCCCTCACTCCGAATCCGTCCCCATGACTTCCTGCACATCACACTCCCGTTGTACTGCCTTCCCTCCTCCGACTGGAGTTTTAAGATAGCGGGACTGGATGATGTGATATCTTCCTCTGTGATTATCATCTTCATAACACCATCCGTCCCAGACTCGGGGAATCCTTTCTTCACCCTAACTAATCTAAGGCTGTCCAGGATGTCTCTCATGTGAGTCGGTGATTGTGGCACACTTCAGACGCCCTGTATCTTCAGTGGGTATTTCATGAGAAGAGAAATGAGTGTCTTGCATTCCTTGCTCAATCTTGCCACGGGAGATAAACAGACAAGGAATACGGAGAGAAAAAAGTTGGCCTCTGACTCGCTCGAAACACTGAAGAAAAGTGATTCGTCAAGATAAGGTTGATTTGTATTCCGTTCACAACAATTACCGTGTTGGTTAACTTTTTCATCACCCGCCACCACCGCCACTGGGAATATTGTTACCACTGTGGCTAATAACTACTTATCATCTATCCATCTGTCTTGTCGTTAATTCGGTTCTTATTCCCCTGGCGTGGGCCAGGTGCCAAAACTCTTCTGGTTACAGTCACACACGTCCTTACACCTTGTCCGGTGTGCTACACAGAAACGGGCCAGCGCGTAGATGTAAAGCGCTTCTTACCATGTCGAATCTGCGGGTTAAGTCGATCGGTCGGGTGTGACCAGTGTCTCCATTCACACCACTTCGCCCTCACACATACAGGGCGGTTTCGCTGCGCCCGATCGCGTGTCATTCCTCCGGTATCTTCAACTGCAGCGACTCCAGCCCCTCATCAACTTCTCTTCCTCCCGATATCCCAAGTTTCATACGATCGACCTCTTTTGCCCTTCAGTTGTACTCCTTGCGTACCTTCCTGGGCAACTTGCCATCTGGCATGCGCTCTACATTGACCAAGCCATACTAACAAGACTCCCAACCAAGCGATATTCGTATGATTTAGATGGCGTGTGTGTGTGTGGGGGGAGGCAGGATAGTGTGCGGTGAGGGGTACAGAAGCTGGTGGTGGCGGGTACGTTTGGTGGTGTGGAGGGTACAGAAGGTGAGAGTACAGAAGGTGGTGTGGCAGGTACAGTAGATGATGTGGTAGGTACAGTGCGTTGTGTAGCGGTTACAATACGTGATGTGGGGGTACAAAAGGTATTGTAGTTGGTACAGTAGGTGGTGTGGCGAGTACAGTGTGGTGTGGGGTTACAGCAGGACGTGTGAGGGTAGCAACTCCTGGGGGACAGATTTTTACAATCAGGTTGGGATTAACATACTGGAATACTCGTTTATGCAGCGACTCCAGGTCTGACCAACCAGCTTCTCGACTCTCGGAGAAAATGGTAAGACAGAACGACCCAAGACTTCGATCAGATCAGACAGGAGTTCGACTCTGACGTTACTCCTCGTCTAAAGAAAACGCCAGAGTCTCGACTTGAAGCATAAAAAGACCGGGATGTTCAATTTTCTCTCGGGCGGAAGAACTGTGACCTCCACCGACCCGCGGGTGGCCGGGTCCAGGTCACGCTTCCGTGTGTCAAGGTCATACTTCCTTGTGTCCAGGTCATCCTTCTGGGGTGTCCAGGTCATCCCTCTGGGTGTCCAGGTCATCCTTCGAAGTGCCAGGGATGAGAGGAACCCTCTGGAAACGACAGGGCCCACCAGGTACTGAAGGCCCTCTGGCAACAAAGGGCCCACCATATGCTAGTGGTGGGTCTCTCTCTCTCTCTCTCTCTCTCTCCCATTTTATCTCCCTCTTCCAGCCTCCATCGCTAAACAGTCCCTTATCGTATTCACCTACAAAACTCATTCTCCCTCCCAATCTGCCACCAGTATGCACACTCTCCTCCCTCCCAATCTCTTACCAGAACTCCCTCTCTTCTCTTTATTCTCCCTGGCGGCCTCTCACCCTGTGTATCCAAGGCCGGGCAGTCATGAGTCACTCCCGCCCACCACCCGACACACACACACACACACACACACATACACATATACACTATACCCCAAAATAGTACTTTGCCAAAACTACCTAATACTTTGCAAGTAATGAACCAAAAAGTTTGTAGTCTAAAGTATTCTGAAATGATATCCACTGGTACTGTGCTGACAAGGGGGGAGGGGAGGGTGGATCCTAGCTTGGTGGTACCGGCAGGTAGTGTGACTGGTACCACCACCTGACGAGGGACCCTCAGATACTGATCGATAGCATCAACACCTAACGAGGTACCAGCAGGTCCTGACCAGTAGCACCACCTGACGTGGTACCTGCAGGTCCTAATCGGCATCACCAACTGATGTGTGGTACCTGTAGGTACTGACCGTCAGCCAGCACCTGGCGGTAACTTCAGGTACTGACCAGCAGCCAGCACCTGGCGCTAACTTCAGATACTGACCGGCAGCCACCACCTGGCGGTAGCTTCAGGTACTGACCGGCAGCCACCACCTGGCTGTAGCTAAAGGTACTGACCGGCAGCCACCACCTGGTCACCACTGAGCAGAAAGTATCTGGTAACTTTTCACAAGACTAACTAATCGTGGTTTCCTGGAGACCTACAATCTCCAGGACCATCCACCAGCAGCTGCTGCCGGTACACACGACCATAGAATCTGCTGCTGGCGAGAGGGAAAGTTAGTAAGACGAAGGATCCTGGAAAGCAGCAGAGGCATAAAGGCAAGTCAAACCTGTATTACAGGGAGAAAATATGAAGCTGCAACACCTCCCAGGACCTATATGGTAGTGTTGAGTGCGCCTAACACATGGCTCGACCCCTCCACAGTGTTCCTGCAACACTCTAGATCAGATTTCAACACATGGCGGTACTGTGGTGGTCGTGGGCCAGCCCGGCGGGCGCGGTGAGTGTAGCTGGGTTCAGATGGAGGGAGCGGCCGTGGCTTGCGGCCTTGGACTAACAGATAAAGATGAGAGAGATCCAGCCACACACACACACACCTGCCCCAGCAGCCATGCAGGAAATTAATAGACACGATATTCCTTTTTTGATGATTTCCTTTTTTTTGTACAAGCGTTCGCTCGTTGGTGATGACAGGCGTTACCCTCTGGAGTGGGTTGGTGAGGTGGACACAGCGAGGCCGGGTGGGGTAGAAGTGTGACCACAAACCTGCGCTATACAAACACCTGGCGCATCTAACGAGTGTGTTGGCGAGGCTGGTGTGTGTGTGTGTGTGTGTGTGTGTGTGTGTGTGTGCTGACCGACAGTAGGTTGGTGGTAACCAGCAAACGCCACCACAAGTTCAGTTTTCCCTTGTCTCCCGTGTAAATGAATCATGCAAGCCCTGTTGGATGTCAAAGTGGAAAATCTACGTCGCATCTGGCCAGACACAGCATTTAAAAGCATTGTGTGGGGAGTATTCCTTATTGCTTCGCTACCGGTGTCAAGTTTCATTTTCCTCTGAGGTTCGTAAGTTTGCTGCTTCGTGTCAGGCGCCTTCCACGTATGACACACTGGGCCTTAGCAACTCGGAATGCTGGTGCCCTTTACAGGAACGGCATATGGCCTCAAAAGCAGGTGATATTTCATGCCCGAACTTATGACACTGAAGGAGTGTGGAATCAAAGGGCACGTCCTTGACAGCGAGTGCCACCCATATTCACACGACGTACACTAAACCCCTTCTGCACGAACTTTGATTATGATAACAACTTTTAATTCGACCCCTGAGGGTCGTCAAGTTGAAAGGTCAGGCCATCAGGCGCAAGTGGTCGTTACGTCGTGCTTCTAGGGTCGTGCTAACGTGATTAATTCAAGAGTCGTGCCATCGTGTTCAAGGGTCGTATCGTCGAGGGCAACGAGTTAAAAGTGTGGCCTGACCACATTCTCACGGCAACCTGACCATACCTGATGGGCAAGTGTCACAATCAATTTACAACAGACTCTATCATCTCACTGACTCCCGTCTGTGTTGTTCACTTCAACACCTTGCTAAAGCAATTCCCATTTTCCTCTAATTCTCATTTTCCTTAAGGAGAACCATACCACACTGCGAATAGAGAAAGCGAACCAATCTTGACAAGCGTAAGAAATGACATCCCATCCGCATACCACAGTCTACTTGCAGCTCTGTTCTTCTGAGGTACTAGATCCCGGATTCCGTTCTGAGACTTTCCGTTAACTCCAAACAAAAGTAAGTCAAGGTCTGACGATCAGTCCAAGATATTTCAAGAGAGGGAGGGAACACAGTTAAGCCACACTCCGAGGCAGGGCTTAGACTCGAGGCACTTCTCCATCCGTCGTAAACAAGGGGAAGGCCGCGAATCTACCCATTACTCTATCCTAAGAACTAGGGAGAACGCGTCTCCACCCGTCTCTCCACCCCAAGCAATCAGGGAGGACCCCTACTCCACCCGTCTCTCCAGCCTAAGCGAGAGGGAGGACGCGACTCCACCCATTCCCTCCATCCCAGGCAAGAAGGTCAGCTTCTAGGAGAGTGATATCGTTAATTGGACATGATAACGCAAGCAGATCCAACGGTCTTGCCATCGAGTCGCGCTATCATATATGCATACCTGTGGCGCTGCTCCGTCCCTGGGAATGACAGCCAACACCACCATCACAAGGAAGTGTTCAGTATCAATGTATCTTCAGAAAAAGATCGTCGCCGTCTTTGGTTTGTCACTGCGCACGCGCGATGTGCACAGATGTGGGCCATATTATTTAAAGGCTGCGGTTTCTCTCTCAGTGGGTCAGGAGGTCCCGAGCTGAGCTTGCCCGGATTCCAGTCTCACAATCTCATGTCTCACTTTCCTTTCTTCCAATATCTCTTTTCTCAAAGTTCCTATTCCCAATGTTCCTCGTCTCATAACATTTCGTGCCACAATTTGCTGAGTCCCTATTCATCTGACAGCTTTTATTTTTGGCTGTCTCTCTTGACTCACCGTTACCTTTTTTTTTTTCATTACTCTTTCTCTCGGTCTCTTGTCTCAAGGCTTTTTGTATTGAAGTCTCATGTCTCGTTGTCTCCTGTCTCACCGCTTCCATTGAACTAGTGATTCTAATGGACCTGTTTTTTTTGCCTCAGTGCTTGTTCTTTCTTAGATCTTTGTCTGTACTTATCTCTTAAATGTTTCTTTGCTTAATGCATCTAGTTTCACCAGTCTTGTCTGGTCGTTTTTTTGTCTCACCAGTCTTATCCAAAGGCCTCTTGTCTCCATCTCAAGTTCCTGACGTGAAGAGATTAATGATATACGATTCAGGAATTTGGTCATACAACAGAGGTAAGCTTGAGCGCATAGTGCCTCTCATAAAGAAGTTGGTCAACAAACCGACCCTTAAGATCACTGAAATATATAAAAGTCATTTAACTAAACATACGCTAAAAGAAAACATAACTCCAAATGCTCGTGAGAATAACCAAACGTACAGAAATTTACCAAAAATTTAGACAAGAACATAAAACACTTTCAGCAGATATGAAACGCACAATAGACTCACAAGACATATATGACTTACAATAATATCGTACACAAGTATGAAATACCCTAAAACAAATCATATATATATATATATATATATATATATATATATATATATATATATATATCCAGGTGACGATGCAATGGCAGCTTTCACAGAAACACCAAATAGGACCAAATGCTGAAAAAAAAAATGATATTCTATATACTGTCTAACCCCTTAGGGACGACAGCACGACCCTTTAGCACAACGGCACGGCCCACAGCTGTTGGGTAATGATCGCCTGGCCTCTGATTTGGCCCTTTAAGACTCAGGTCAAAGGCCAGGCTATCATATCTAAGGGTCCCATCGTCGTTCTCAAGGAGCCGAATTGCAGTCTAGACAGATGTCCTGAAACTGTGAACTCTGGCAAGCAACTGGTCAGCCGTGGGGGGAGTGTTGACTGAGAGGCTGTTGCCAAGGTTGTCGGGCAGGCGTGGGAAAGTCGTGGTCACATTTCCATGCTGGGCGTGGGTAAGTTTCCAGACGGGTGAGCTTGTGTTCCAATAAGGTGTGGGTTAAGTTTCCAGAAGCGTGTGGCTTAGTTTCCGTGGGCGTGTGAGTAAGTTTCCAAGGGGTTTGTGGGTAACTTTCCAAGGGGTATGTGGGTATGTTTCCAAGGGCGTGTAGGTAAATTTTCAGATGGTATATGTGGGTGTATTTCCAGGGGTGTGTGAGTACGTTTCCAGAAGGTATGTGGGTATGTTTCCAGAGGCGTGTGGGTAAGTATCCATGGAAGTATGGAATTATTCAGGTGTGGGCAAGATTCTCTGTGGACGTCGCCAAAGGTCTAAGGAACTTGACAAGTTTCCATATAGACACGAAAAGTTTCCAGCAGTTGTGGTAAGATTCCAGGCAGACGCGGCGAGATTCTAGATACGTATGGCAAGTTTCCAGACGGGTATGGCATGTTTCCAGGCGGGTGTGGCATGTTTCCAGGTGGGTGAGGCATGTTTCCAGACGGGTGTGACATGCTTCCAGACGGGTGTGGCATGTTTTCAAGCGGGTGTGACATGTTTCCAGGTGGGTGAGGCATGTTTCCAGACGGGTGTGGCATGTTTCCAGGCGGGTGTGGCATGTTTCCAAGCGGGTGTGGCGTGTTTCCAGGCAGGCGTGGCATTTATCTACGAAGGTGCAGCAAGAGGCCGGGGAAGTGGCTCAAGGAAGACCAGTAGGGGAGGTAATGAACACTGTGCCATAACTTCTTAGTGGCTCTCTCTCTCTCTCTCTCTCTCTCTCTCTCATACCGCTATCATACTCATCACTACTACCATTATCATTATTATCATCAGTAATATAATCATTATGCTTAATATTATCATTTTTATCATTATTATTATTATTATTATTATTATTATTATTATTATTATTAT
>JAYMFT010244633.1:0-10997 GCA_038088735.1 Panulirus argus
CACACACGCTCTCTCTCTCTCTCTCTCTCTCTCTCTCTCTCTCTCTCTCTCTCTCTCTCTCTCTCTCTCTCTCTCTCACTTGCAATTTCATCCACGCCTTTTCATCGCCGCCTCTCTTTTTTTTTTTCTCTTTCCAATTACTCGACCCCTCACGATCCTTCTAAGGTCGCAGAAATCAGGCGGGGTCACTTTCCCATTGTGACAACACGACCTAGTTAAGGCTCAAGGAGGTCAGGTTTGCGGGTTTAATGGAAGGGTAGGTGAAGGCAGGACGTGACGAGTACTCGGAGATGGAAGAGGTGGAACAGGGTGGGATACGAACCCCTCCGACGCCTGGTAGTACAGAGGAGAGGAAGCGAGGAACAGAAACTGCTGGGAAAGAAGGTTAAGGAAAGGGATGGTAGAAGAGGGGGGGGAAGCGTGAGTCTACATCACTTCGGGAAATTCTTAATCACAGATTATGCTATAACGTTTCCAGAATGATGAACTTTTGTTCTTTTTTTAATCATATATTCTTAAATCTTTTTTTTTGTTCACGCGTCTATATGTGCAGGAAGTGTCTACCATATCTAAAGGGTCCCTCCACGTTCACCCTAGACTCCCTTATGTACCATCCAACTCAAAGGCCTTATCGCCAAAGTCCCGATTTATCCCATCAGACGCAGCAGCCCATCCTCCCTTGATATCTGGTAACCGTTATTCCTTCTTCCCTATCTCATCGGGGAGGCGACGTATAATCAAAGCCGTGATGCCATCAGACGCAGCTGAGTCTGAGCGTTCTGCGCAAAACGGTATGTTTATTGGCTATCATCTCCAACGGCCTCAAAGGGACCAAATGATCAGTCCCTCTCTGCTTTCCCTTGGTCAGGCTGAATTGTTCTATTTTGTTTTCCCATAACTCGAAGGATCGTCTCTGCACATTTCAGCCACTGTGAATGCGTGAATATCCTATAGTCTGTACGTATGTGTCTTGCTTGCTACACTATCCAAGCCTTATGATGATGTAGTACATATCCTTCCTATCCTCAGCTAGAGTTAGGTTATCATTTAAGAGGCTAAGGTGATAATTGCTATAATAATTACTGTATCATCTTTTCCCAGTGGTTCCCAACCTCTGTAACGTACAATTAACGTGCCTTTCCTCCACTTTGCGTCACACTTTACAACCATCGTCTCCGTTTAAGGTGAACTTGGGTGTACCTTAAAGCTACGGCTTTGATTAACGGAAAAATATGTTGTATATATTGTTCAGTATATCTTAACTTCGAAATGTATTCACATTCCTTCAAAGGCTTAGTATACCACCTACCATCTGATTGGCTCTCGTGTCCCGTCGGTTGGGAACCGCTTCTCTGAGGCATAAATCATATCTAAACTGTCCCTCTCGCCATAAACCGCAAGGAAATTATAGCTTATCCATGACCCATACTCTACCCAATGATAATTAACGCTAATTTTCAGTTAGCGAAGTTTACCACCAGCAACAAAACCTGACCGTGTACTACGTAACCTTGTGAAAAGTCTTCTACCATTGTGTGATACTAGAACGAGAGAATCCTTTTCCTTTTTTTTTCTCTCTCCTTTACATCTCCTGCGGCCGTCTCACCCAGCCAGCTCTGGCTTTTATGGGTGACCTCGGCCAACTTCTCGGCCAGCCAGCGACCTCATAAACCCGCTGAGCAGAATATTTGATGATGCCTGGCACAGATCCTAGTGGCCCCCCGAACACAAATATTTTCCGAGGTGTGCATCGATAAAAATGGGTTTTTTTCATGGCAGCTTTAATGCTCGAAGAATATATACGCTTTAAAAGCTTCGTGTTGTGGAGGGAGAGATAGAGAGAGAGAGAGAAAAATCGCTGCAATTGATAGACGGATGGTAAAATCAGTCAACAGCTTACTTGTTTTTGGGGGGTACGTTATTTTTCTGTCCAAGGATGCCTTCACGCAGTATATCAGTTGATGCCTTTGTCAAATTCAGCCTTTATGCCATGATCAGGCCTACGTCACCCATGATGTTTACTGTAGTGCTTATATCCATAGACACCGTCACTTAAGCGCAACTCGCCATAGTAATCCAGTTTTCTCCTGGAAATTCTCAATTTTTCCAATTCTTATCTTCCTCGACATCTGAAGCCAGGAGTCCTTTTTTTTTTTTTGTTTGTTTACCTATCTTCAAGTCTAATAAGTCTTATGGCCACTGGCTTATTTTCATTATCTTCTTCGTCTGTGGTTTTCTAATTCAAGAAAGCTGCAGGTCTTGAGGTCCCGATTTTGCCTTCTTTTTTCTCTCTTTTTTTAAGACACAAGCTTCACGTAATTAGAGTGTCTCCGATGGGTCTCCATCACTCGGTGTCTCGCGCTGGTAAGGTCTCCATCTGCTGGGCTATCCGGCGACTTCAGCTTCTGATTCTGGAGTCACTGACTCACATCTCTTCTCGAGATGATGTTCATCTTCGTCTCGTACACCTTTCTCTGGGCACTCTTTAAGAAATCCCTGGCTCTGAGAATGTCCGATCCATGTTACTTTGCACCCGGAAGAGGTAGTTCTCGACTCCGACAATATCCAGAGTTAGTATTCGTAAGTATAGAATATCACAAAGTTGGCCTCCGTATGCACAAGGTATAGTCAGACGATTGTACATTCAATAGGATTAGCTAGGAACCAGTGAGACACACGTCTGGGGTGTAAATCAAGCAACAACATAAAAACGAACCAACAATGAAAAATACTGGCAACTAAACAGACATAAAAAGCAAAGATATATGAGCCCTGACAAGGAAGAAGTACATAATAGAAAGTCAGAGAAAGCATGACATTATCATGATGAAAGAGAACAGTCTCATGAAAACCTTCAAAAAAGCATTTCAAAATGTTGACAGAGACGTGAAAAAGTATGTGTATATACACAGTATATCAGCACAGCATGATGGATCAGCATTGCCGAACGTCAGATGCAGAGGGGTGCGAGTCGGAACACGTAAAGAGAGGCGAGATCAGGAGGGTCCTGTCGCAACTGGTGTACGTACTTTTACGTCATTGTCAGCTACCTCGTCAAGCTCATCTTTTACTGCTGCCCGGCGAGAATGCTGAGGGGAAGGGTATATGTATATGACTCAATGGCACAAAGCTACGAGACACCACCAGCTTGACCTCACTCGCCTTGCCACCAGAGCTGACCCCTCTCTTGACCTCCACCACCACGGGAGGCATGACACAGCCCTCCGTAGGACGGACGCAGGGGGGTCGAGGGGTATATACGAATCCTCATTAACCGTGGGAGATGCGACTCGGAGGAGTTTTCGAATACGTGAAAATATGCGGGACACGCGCGCGTAACCTCACATATCTAGGAGGCGATGCGAGCGGGGCCCTCCTCCTCAGCAGAAGAATCCCGAGGCTGCGTCTGCGATAAGAATAATTAATGAGGGAGTATAAGGTGCCACGGGTCATATGAGGGATTCGGGTGGTTACTGAAAAGCCTCCCTGAGAGGCTCTCTTGCGGCGTTTGCCTTACAGATATACCCGATAAGTCTTCTGTCCTCGCTCAGATCAAACAGTATTTTCTCACCACTTACACGGAGTCGAGACACGCGTGTAGATGACAATCTGAAAACAGTAATCATATCGGATATCTAATGACTTGCTGCATGCGCGTTAGGCATTCAAATGGCTAATGTATGGGTATTTATATGAGAGGGTTGGTGCGTTGGAGGCCCCCTCCTCTTCCCTCCTCGTCCGGTCAGTAAGACCACTTCGATTGCTTTGGCGTGGACCTTAACTCACTCACCAGGGTGTAATCAGATGCTAGTTTCACAATGCCACAGGTAAGACTCCGGGTATTGCTTGGCGAACGACGACTTTTTTTTCCCTCAGGAGAGGGGATAGAAATGATAGGAGTGGCAGGATAGTCTCCTAGGTCAGGGAGGATCTCCTCCAATCTCCCCCCTCCCTATATGATAGCTCCATGGACCACGTTGCAACACAGGGATTATCCCACCTCCACCCCCTCCCACACACACACACACACATACACACACATACCGTGTTCGCCCAACCATTGCATCTGCATCACAATGCTTTCCTCAGTTAACCTAAGGCTTCTTATCCTGCGTGGTGACTACGGGACCTTCCTCAGCACCTTAGGTGTCGAGAGTCTATCTGCTGAGTCCACACTGAAGACTTCCCTTCGAGATGTATACCGTTAACTGACACGTTTAATCTTTTCCGTCACGCAATCTTCACAAGTACGAAGAAAAACTGTTGACACCACAGACCGAAGAGGATGTAAGTTGATCTTGTTCTGGTAAGTCAGACACGTGATCGAAGGATCAAAAATTCTCATCAGGAGAAGTCCTTGGTTGCCGGAGGCTCTAAGTTACCTAAGCGGAGGATCAGGAACTGGTAGATGAACTTCGATCTGTAACTGTACTAGTAATACCTTTACCTGGCGGTCCTGAAGACCTAAAGGTTCCTTCTGTGAGGCCCTTTCTGCCCCTGGCAGTCATGCTCAGACCCTCTCTACCGCCACGAACTCCACCCCAGCCTCGTTTTCCTTTACCCCAACTTCCCACATCATCCCTACAAGCCACACCACTCCTCACCGCAGTTTTAGGACTGTAGAGTACTTTATAGTGGACCATCAGGTCTCCCCTTATTATCTGTCCTTCTCATGTACTCTCATGAACAGACTATCCTCACAACCCCACACCAACCATCAACCAGACCATCTACACTACCACAACCATCTTCTCTACCCCATAGCATCACGGGAGATCGCCAGGAAATAGCTGGGAGTGTAGGGAAGATAATTTCTCCCTCGGTTATCTCCGAATCTCCCACAAACCAGCTTAGAGTACGATAATTGTATAAAATTGAAGGCCATTACACGGTCTTTAACCGATAACAGCCAATACGTGACGACGTATATTCATGGACAGGTTTTGCGGCAGTGGAGAGAGGAGAGATCTCTCCCCCGCTGCTGCGGAGCGGGTTTTTTTTTTTCTCTTCTCCTAAATACAAGGACGTCTATGAAAACCTTAGTTACCTAGGACAAAAAAAGAAATAAGCAAGTCTAAGATGAAGACATATTTTTTTTTTTACCCCAAATAGTTCACTTTAAAAGGCCTCGAACTTTTGAATCGTGGGTTATTTGTTGCTCGGGATCACAACGGCCTTCCGCGTTCGGTCTGGTCGCAATGGCTGGTCGTGGAGGAGGAGTCGGCATTGGGTCGTAAGTTAAGTCGGCGTCGTATTTGACTGATTATGAGAGCCTCGCGTGCGCTGCTGTCAGGGTGAGGCTTTGGACTGGGGGAGGCGGGCGACCATTACCTGGCTAGAAAAAAAAAAGAAACACCGGACTTGAGAGAGGGAGGAACAGGAGGGAGAGAGAGAGATGATGCCGTATGGTTGGGCGAGTGCGTAGTGCTCACCACAGGGAGACAGAGAGATAGAGAGAGACCCAAAAGGGTAGCTAGGTGTACTGGTCAACAAGAAAACAGACACAAATCAAAGGGTAAAAAGTTACATTAGAAAGATAATTTGTTAATCATTTTCTTATTCATACAGACTCAATCTACCTTTGAGGGTTTACGAAATATGCTACAGATTCTCAGACTACCTAGATAAAGGTTATTCACTCTCAGCAAACTGGTCAAATTGAAGCCATGCTAGTTTACAGATTAGCTACAATCACCATTTCCCTCAGTGGCTGTGTCCAGACTGAAAACGGCGTGTATTGTCATGGAAACAGCGGTAAGGCTCGACAGGCATATGGAATTTCAAGAAACGAGTTATGCAAAATAGCAGAGCTGATGGGATGCCACTATTTCCGAAGATGAAGTCAGTGTCTCTTCTTCGAATACGTGTTTATGTCGGCGGTCAGCACTGGAGATTAATGCCTGCGTGTGAGTGAGTACTCTGGACATTGGGGTGTTGGTGCTGCTTCTGCTGACGAAGGACCTGCCTACCTAAATACATCGCGAAGTCCTTCCACTGGCGCTTGTGAGGACCCCAGCGCAGAGCAGTGCAGCGCTGCTGCTGATGATGATGATGATGATGGTGATAATGATGCCGCCGTAGGAGGAGGTCAAGGTGATTTCCAGGAGCGACATGACGAAGGAGTTATCCAGCCCTGACTTTCCCCAGTGGTGAGGGTAGTAGGGTTGCTCTTGCTGTTCCTAGGGGGTCAAGGAGAGAGAGTTCCAGCACCCGCCTGGAGTAAAGAGTGATGGTGCGAGAGACTTACTTGTTCAACCATCGTAATCCGTGAGCGATGAAAGGATCGGAATGTAAAGAACACTACAAAAAAAAAAGAAAAAAATCGAAACGATTCTCAAGTTAAATGAGAAACAACCAACCTGTAGATGATGTGAGATCATTCCAGTTATGATTGTCACGTCCCTTATAGTGCTGCTGCTACAGGCAAAATCCGGGTTCCAGCACTCACTGGATTGAGAGCTTGCTTCACGCTTGCTTAAGAATATTCTTCTGTTTCTTTTCCAGAGAGGCAGCTATCCCTACTGCACCGTCAGCGCTCTGTGCTTGCCATGACATCACAGTGCATAGGACGATATTACAGCAGAAAATGCTAGATAGTTACAGCTGAAACAAAGACAAGAAACTTCATTTTGTCATAATCTCTCAAACGTAAGATCTTTGTGAACCGTAGACTGACAAGAAAAGATACTTTTCATCGCTAGTTCTTAGAACAATAGAGTTTGGTGCGTCATAATATTAGAAAACTCTTAAAATTTTGCTTTTATGATACGAGATCCATTCGTGCGCACTCTTTGCCTCTCTACAGACACTGAGGATCTGTTTCCAGCAGCTTGCGAATGTAGCTCACCATAATTGCTGTCGTAATTGCAGGTTCCCCGAAGGAAGGGAGCCTGACTGAGCCGTGAGCTTGGGGGATTACAGAACACGCTTTACATGTCGGAGCCATTGTCTCACGGAGCCCAACATGAGGTTGTGCGTGTTGGACATAGGAAGGCGCAGTTGCTGATCTTGACTGACCATCGAGGGACTCTGTGGACGGCAAACTGCGTACGTCGGCTCCTCTTATCTCCTAGAAAGAGAGAGAGAGAGAGAGAGAGAGAGAAGAGTTATCACTTAATTTCGAGTCTTTTGCAGAGAATTTGCCAGAAAGTAGGCGCTCGAGCGTGGCTCCCACCGCAAATGTCGTTCGCGAGGGAGAAGAGGAGGCAGTACCTTCGTGGACTGAGGGAAAGGCGTATGTATCGCGTTTCTTTTCCATCGCCTCCGGCATGACTTTCTCTCATCCTTCCAGTATCTGATCACCTGGGAGCGATATGAGTCGTTTCTCCATGTCGGGAGAAACTTGATAGAGATGTCGAATTGCCAGGATCGTCACCATCAACCCCCACCATCCCAAGGGCGGCAGCCGTACCTTCAGGAGAAGTGAACAGCTACGCACACACTGAGATACAGTCGTGTACCACACACCAACACGTCCGCGCCAAATCTGACAAAGCTTATATACCAATCCGTCTCTAATCGGGGGTCAACCTCACTCGGTTTATCTTCCACACTCCTCCTCCTCCTCCTCCTCCAGCTACTCTTTGTTAGATAATCCTCTTAAAACTGTAATCCGGAGGAACGTTTCTATAATTACCGCTGAGTAGTCTTGCATTTGGCTTTTTTTTTTTTTCATTTTCTGGTTTTATGTTCAGTCCTGCACCCACAGGTAAAACTATCCTCAAGCTCTGCCTTCAGGAAGGTGAGGCAGCTGGGCACAGGTAGAGGAGCTTCCCTACTTCGAGTTTCCTTTAAGGCACATCCCTTCTCAAATCGACTTCGCTCTTCCCAGAAAGTACGCAACTTCTGAGACGACTTTGAGTTCCGATCAGGATATTAATCATCAGAAGTGACACCGTATTCCCCTGAGGCTACACAACGCTCGTGGACAAAAGCAGCCCCCTCGTGTTGAATCTGAGAAAACATCCCGAGTTCCTGGATAGCAGTTGCCGGAACTTCGAAGAGTAAGAGGTAACAGCTCATCTGATAATGGGGAAGTCACTCTTAAAGAGGTGATAAATGATAATGATGATACTAATAATGAAAATGATAATGATTAACGATAAACCCCGAAACATTTTGTTTGTACGAAACTACCTGGATGAGATGCTGTATCCCAAAAGAACGATCGTCGTCAGGATAAATGTTGAGCGTCAATCAAAATTACACGGATTGAAGAACGAATGAAAAAGGAAAAAGGAAAATGATCACGCTTGGTCGCAGGAGCTTTTGGTGGCTGAAGTGGCGTCAGTCTCGGACAGCCAGGGGTCAGCAGAGGTTAACCGGAGTCACCGTGGTTATCCACGGTCACTGAGCATTAAGCAAAAATTAAAATTCACGTGCTTTACATATTCCCAGCCAGCCTGCTCGAGCATAAGCTTTAACTGTCCTATACTTCCGACAGTCACTTCGATGTCCTGTCATTTTCTTTGACTTTACTGAAGCCCTACTCTTTCCTTTCTTTAACAGTGATCGACAAGTCATTGACAAAACACGTCCCAGTCATACCCATCCCAGGTGAGAAGTAAATATGGTTAGGAAAAGGACAATATCAAGATATTAATCAGATTCTCGATGGTGCTTGTAGAACTGACTCTTTAAAGATGAAAAGATTATAGGAAGAGGGAAAGACGAAAGTAGGAACAGAACCCTAGAGCTTTGCTGTTCGAAAAAAACACTATGTATCAGAATGTTTAGTGGCTTGAATCTAGAATAGATAATTACTTCAGAGAAAAAAAAGATTATACACCTTTTTTTCTCCTCCGACACAATGTCCCTCTAAGAATCGGGTGTTTTAAGAGTTTGAGGAGTCTTTGACAACACAGTGGTCATATGTACTATCCCATTAAGTAAATATTTAAGCCCATCTCTAAGCAGCTAGAAGTCCCTAATACACTGAAGATTCTTTTATTTTAGTCGCTCGGATTATATTAAAGACTGATTTGTCCTTCTACAGAGAGTTGGTCCCACATCTGGGACGGTTTTAGCTCTACATAATTAACAGAATCAAGTCTAAAGGAACTGTCAGCCATTAACTATATCCTACTATGACCTCAAAACTCGACCCACACATAACTCAGAAAATACCGATAATAGATGTAGCTTGAAACTGAGGTGCTATCCACCCACTGTCGTTGGTCCATACATTTCTGAAATGCAGTCCTTCCGCTGAGGTACTTCCTCTCTGCAATAACTTACCAGTAAGAGGATGATGAGCGGCTTCGTGGTGATGGAAAAAAGGGGAAATCCAAACAACGCTCCTCCATATGAGATGTAATTTTGAACGCTAATGTTAAGGCAGGTGAAACCTCAACACTCGTGCCCATATTTATGGCTCTTTTCTGCTTACGTTGATGGTGGAGGAGAGAGACTTTATCATGATCTTCATTTATGTACACGACCCATTGATCATGATAATGACTATATGTACTCAAGAACGAAGGCCTGTGGATACTCCTGGGTAGCTGTGTGAGACTCCCCAGCACCCTCTGGTGTCCTGTTCAGCTCCTCTACAGTGGGAGGAGAGTTGGAGAGCGAGTGGTAGGTGCCAGGGAGATATGGTTGGGAGCTAAGAAAAGCTAGGGTAAACACGAGAGAGACTGTCAATTATGTTCATTACTATTGTTTGCTTATGGTTGTTACATGGTGCGTGTGGTTGATACCCCTGAGTGGTAATGGATCGTAAGAAGTACCACAGTTAGTGTCTGAAGGAAGTCAGAAATGGTGGTGACTATTTGCGCTTGCCAGTGGAGGTAATTCTTGACACGTACAGACGACGGGTGGTGTTTGCTGGTAGTAATGGACGTCGGTGAAGTTCGATGGTACTGTTTGGTTTATGAAATATGATAGAGACTGTAAGCGCTGGTTGTTGGTTGTGGTTGTCATTGTGAAAAGGAATGGTAGATGGTCATAGTTGATGATTAGGTACCTCACTGATTACTATCACGGTTAACCAGATAACATTGAATGCGAGAGAGTTCAAGACTCTTTTTCCCTGATACTTTTTTAATGACATTACTGTCACCGACTCTGTGTGTATGTGTCTGTGGGCGATTGCAACGACTCGTTAAGCAAAGCCTTCAAACGAGTTTTGCTTGTGGTGGTCGTGGTTGACCTCACGTGACCCTGCATGAAACATCATCACCTCAATTGGGTATCTCACAAGACGTAAGTCTCAACACACCTGTTCCTGCCCTGTATCTATCCTCTAACACCTCCTCTGCATATATATATATATATATATATATCACCTGTTGGACTCCAAAACCATCAATCGACAAAGCTCACAGAGCTTGCCCCCACACGTGTCCAGGTGTGAGGCTACGATTAGATCCCAAGTTGTGAAAAATTTTAAACTCACACACCCCGCGCTGGAGACGACTTGAAGAGGCTTCATGGAAGGAGGTGGTCCAACCATCATCGTGGAAGCTAACCATCTACCCTGACAGCTGTGAACAGGAACTTCAAGGCAATACAGCTAATTATATACATATATATATATACATATTTACATATCCCGCACGAGGAGACGAAATGAGGCAATTGTTTTAAAGTGATGTGTGATTAACACGTCCAGTACATTAACATCAATGTGTCTGGCCAGTCAGCCTACGATCCTAGTCAATTAGTGATGGTGTTCTGAGTGTGAAAGATTTGATGTTAATGAGAGTCGTATATTCATAAAACTAGCATTAAAATACCCGGCTCTCCAGGAGTGAAATCAGTATTTTGATTTTTCGCTGTAATTTCTAAATTTCGTAAATTATAAAATGGATTTTTTTTTTTCATCATTTTAAAATGAATTGTACCCAGGTATACACCCTTGGGGTTCCCTTCGTAAGCACATGAAACAAAGTTTCAAGTTTCTGAGCTATAGAGCTAACACACACACACACACACACACACGCACACACACACACACACACACACACACACACACACACACACACACACACACA
>JAYMFT010244644.1:0-10997 GCA_038088735.1 Panulirus argus
AAGGCAAGATCCACTGGTGATATTCTTTCCTATCTTACTAATGTCTGGGCATCATTCCTGAAAGATTTTGGAGAGTGCGACATCGGGGCTCATCTCTAAACTCCTCTCTTTTGTGTGCCCCCACCACTAGTCAGACCACGGAATACTCGGCACACTGCTGCGTCACATGATTATTGTGTGGCCAACGGGAACTCAAGGGTGTGCCGTTTTGAGAACTGCTTCTTTCCCTACACGTCGTAGCTTTGGAACTCTCTACCTTCTCATGTCTTTCCCAATAACTATGACCTGGTTCATTTCAAGAGACAGGAGTTTCACTTTTTCAAAATTCGTAAATATCTTCCCTGTCTTTTTCCCCCTTTCTCAATTCTCCATATTTCAATTAGGGCCCGTCCTTGATGTGGACTTTTGTCTGTGACTGGAGCCTTCAACATAAAAAAAATAAAAGTAAAGCTTTACATATTTTTAGTAAAAGCGAGAAGGTAAGTATGAATTCTGTTGAGCTATCAAAGATGAATGAGGGAAAGACTTGGTAACTTAAAGCCCAGCAAGCAGTGCACAGAAGCAGTGAAAACGGAGAACAAAGCTCTTGGATTCACAGGTTGAGCTTTCGATTATAAATCTAGGGAAATTGTCCTCACTCTTTACAGCTCACTGTTATTCCCTGATTGTGAATATTGTGTTCAGTTTTGGTCACCCAGCTTGAGGAACGACTAAGGCATAGAATGGAGAAAGCTCAGAAGCGATCTACCAAGATGATTACCCGGCCGTAGAAACAAATCCCATAAGAGACAGCTAAACGACTCGTATATATTTAGCTTAGAAAAGTAAAGTTAAGAGAGGATCTAAACAGGTATACGAAATTATCAAAGGCTTCGAGAATCTCGATTTAAGCATCTTGATACATTCTAGATTCGTTTGATTCCACTCTTAGTAGTGGATATAAGGTTGTGGGCAAAAATTTTACCTCGAATGAAGCGAAGTACTTGTCAATAGGATAGTTAACGTACGGAATCATTCGCTAATTAGGGTAGTTAAAGGTAATACCATAGATATGTTTAAGATCAGACTTGATAGATATTTCGCTTTAAGTCCACGACTAATCGTTAGCGTCTCCTTCATTACAGGAAAAGATTGCAAGTTTTTCTTTCTGAATCATCCGTATGCCTGCCTACTCAGTCATCTGTATGTGTACTTACACTCACCATACTAATATCTGAGTTTCTGAACATATCCAACATCACAAAAGTCTCGAAAGACCTGATAGTCTGCTGCTGTTTGAGTTCCTTGTATACCTTTGTATTAGTCTATAGCAGACACCTCTCCATAACACGTAACTCGCTGTTGTCTCTCTACCCCCTATAGTGACCACCTATCTATACTAGCAACATTTATATAGTAAACATATATCAATGGCGAAACAGGAGACTGTATATTTCTTTTATATAGAGATATACTGATTCATTGTTTTGGTACAAGATAGTGTATCAGAACTTTTCTTGTTCTGGGTATGTTGTTAGGGGCCTTAAGTAAGCGTTATGCATGGCAATCATGATGAATCTGGGCCCTGGATGAGCACGTTGTCTCATGGTATGTTGTGCTGGTGGCCCAGGGTGGAAGTATGTTGCCTCATGGTATGCAGTGTAG
This sequence comes from Panulirus argus, assembly GCA_038088735.1. Lineage (NCBI taxonomy): Eukaryota > Metazoa > Arthropoda > Malacostraca > Decapoda > Palinuridae > Panulirus > Panulirus argus. The sequence continues at coordinate 1,645 of JAYMFT010244644.1, forward strand.
GTAGCCTTGGACGGGAGTATGTTGGCAGTCGCTGGGCGTCGCCCATCAGTCGTTCACATGCAGGGGATACGCCCATTTTCCCCGAGGAGCCCTCGCCCGTTTTCTGTAGCATCCAAGCGGTGATTTATGTCAACACACCATTATGTTATCGACGACAGGTTTAAAGGTCCGGTACTGTGGCTCCGGCTGCAGGCCATGCACTGGGTTTAGCTGGCGTGGTTGTTTGACCACTCGTGGACACATATATTTACCTCCACAGTAACTCGCATCTAATCGCCGTTTTCTTTATTGTGGTCTGATGGAATCTTGCGGTACACTTCACAGTAAAAACTATTTGGTGTAAAATTACCGAGAAAGTTTCTCGGTCCAATATTTCTCGTTAGTAAAGACTCGTTCTCTTATGAGTTGACAAAAGGGTCGTATGTTCCAGTGAGAGCTGAGATTCCTGCATCTCTCAAAGTAGAGGTTCCTTATTAGTAACTTTCAGATGAATCTTACTCGTCTTAGCATTTCCTAATAGGAGTTTCACATCTCAGTCTGTTTCCATTCTCATTAGTCCTATTCTTTGGTACACTACTTACCCCAGATATCCTGTTCTCTTGTTATGTCATCAACGATATGTGCGATGCGTCTGCCAGGGTCTCTGGTTATCGTAAAAGACATGAATACCGACTTCAGAATGTTAAGAACTCCTGAACGTCGCGGTCAGTTCTCATGTTTATAGCATTAGATTTATCTTGTGTTGGCAAAATGCTGTTAAGGGATCCGTATTGACGTGCTTCGCTATTATCGATAATGTTAATTACCTGCCCACGTGAGAACTGAGGTCGTTTAGCACACGAAGATTTTGCAGTCTTAATGTCGGCGGCGATCCGCGCCACAGCCGAAGCTGGGCTGAAGCACCACAGTCTTATTGTTCATCTAGAAGCGTGTTACCTGTGCCCGGGACCATCTGCCGCCCTGTGTGGTAGCAACCAGGGGTGCCCATGGTAAAAAAAGAAGCATAATACCAGTTTTTGCGTGAAAAAATGCGCCACTACGTACGAAGGATCTTAAGAAGTGGCTATTGGTCAGGCCTCCCACTGGTATCCTGCTGTCATGATATTTATGATATTTCGTATCATTTGCCAGAATGAATGTTATACTGATTTCATATTTCATATTGCGGCTACAATCATTATTTGGAAATTCTTCATTCTCACGCTTACCAACCCTACCGAGACAACACGAGTCGTATTGATCATTTCGAATATCATCGGACCCATCCGTGTGTATACTAACCAGTGTGACACACACACATACACACACACACACACACACCTCCCCTGTGCGACACCACCCGTATGCTTCACACCCGCACCCCGACGCGCTACCACCATTACGAAGGTGTAATTGAGGGTGTAGCCGACCTCCAAATGGTGGAAGATATTAAGGCGATTATGTTTAATGATCTGTGAAAATTAGATCCACTGAGGCAAACTTAACGAGACTGACGATGCAACTGGTGGGAATTGAAAGGGATAAAAAATGCCAGAATTTGTTTGTTAGTTATTTAGTTGGTTGGTTGCTTATGCCACCACAACTCCAGTGATAGGGTGTCTGCAGCTGCGAGGCCACGCTCCACGCGGGAGCAGAGTAAGATGGTATCCTTGGGGGGAGGGAAGGTCATCGGTAATGTTGTATTGTTTTTCGCCCGCTGACGACGATATGAAATTCTTGAAGTTGAATTGTCGCTGGCGATGTTAATGTGAGAATCTGACAAGGTAGACGGGACAGGTGATAAGAAAAGAGGAGGGAAAAATTCTGTTTCTTGAGATTAGATTTGTATTTGATACGAAGCTACAACTAGACTTTTAGATTTATTGAGTATTCATTTTATGTATTTTCCTAAATAACAGTAGACAGCTGGTTATCCATAATGAGAAGTGTACCCCTAGTACAGGAAAGATGAGCACCTGGGAATGGTACACATATAATGGTTATGCAGTGGTCGTGCATGGGAGAGCGCGTCAGGGTGAAGCCTGTGAGGCGTTGGCCTTCGTAGTTCAGTGAGGGTCGGTCCTTCCCCTGCAGCAGTAGTGGCACACAAGAGGTGCTGAGCCTCCCTCAGGATGGCAGGACCCGCCTCCCTCCCGCCACCCACGCGTAGTGCAGTTTGTTCACACAAGTACTGATGGAACGACCCCTGCCAGAGGTCGGCCAGCGACCACAGGCTACGTGGATACGTGATGTGTTTCCATGAGTGTATGGAAACAACGCTGCCAGAGAGAGAGAGAGAGAGAGAGAGAGAGAGAGAGAGGCATCTAAAACAAAATTTACTTTTTTTTCTTTGCAAGTCATTAGAAGAGATTAGTCAATAAGACTCGTAACAATCCCAGATCACCTACTCCCGCGCCATGGCCTGATGTTTCTCGGTATCTGGATAGAGACAGCGGTGATGAACCGGCCTGAGTGTACCTTGGTAAGCCGTGGGCGAGGCACCCGCAGGACAGGTACAATATTGCCATGATAGTACCAGTCCGCCGACTCTGAGCAAGCAGGACGAGGCCCTCTGTCTCTGCCATTATTAATGGCTTGGTTGGGGGCTGTTGTGGTCGTTATTCAGTTCAGTGTGAAGGTAAGCGTCAGCAGAAGTAATTAATGGATGAGTTATATTATTACTGTCTGTCGCACCACACGCTGAGGGGAGGAACTAGAGTGATAGAGAGGGTAGGCAGGAACCCAATCACCATATGTCTCTCCCTACAGCTTGTAGCGTATGTATGTTTCTCGGCTCACCACGGCATAATATCTTTCTGATTCATACATGTGGGTCCTTATATGTCCTCTGTAATCTATTACGACAGACCCGCGAAGAGAGTATTCCAAATAAGTTGACTCATTCCCGCTGGACTGCCTGGAGAGGATCATCTTATGGTAATTATATTTTAGAATGCAGAATGCTGGCTGGCTGCCTGGCTGGCTGGAGGCGGGGCCGCTGCTGGCTCTGGAGTAGTCCAGCAGAGGCCGCTTGCCTCCCTCACTCGGCTAGTAAATATGGCACCACAGGAAGTCTACGGCTCACACAGCCCGCCCATCAAACCACGCTGTCTGTCACGGCCACCATCGGCCGCCAGCCTTTTGAAAATGAATTTTGGCTTTGATTTACACGACATATTACCGCAGGCATAGTGGCCAGTTTATGAACAGTTAAACAGCACGTGTTTCTTACACTGTATCGGCAGATTGATAAAAACGAGTCCCACAACATACTTTCGGGTACTTATATAGATCGTTGCAATGCATGCTTGCCCTGAACCCCTTGATCACACGGTACGATCCTTGGATGCGATGGCCTTGCTCATGATCTGACCTTTAAGAGATTACCATACCCAGGAGTCATCCACTCCTGCTCGTATATCATACCGTCGTGCTTAAGGATTGTACCGTCGCGTACGGTGCGCCTGACTGCGACCAGCTCAAGCTACTCGTTAACCCGTGGATGCCAGTGGGTGTGGGTGAGGAGGAGTGATGGTGGAACAATGGCACTGATGGTTTGGTAATTGGTCTGAGCGTGAGGCATGTTATGACCACACACCCCAGGAGTCCCTAGTGATACAGAGCTGAGGGAGGACCCCAGCCGCTCCTAGAGGGTCTCAGCGTATACTCTAGGCTAACCAACTCACAGGATCCGTAGGATATGGGCGATTACACTGCTGTACGTGGAGGTGTGTGTGTGCACGCGCGCAATTACGTATTGTACTGTACGTGCAGAGAATTTTGTACTCGTGGGGCCCCATCTCTTGAACATTTTCTTCTATCATACAACTCTTTAAACATTTGTATGTTCTCTTACTTTCCATTTCCTCAGTTCAATTCATTCCATTCATCCACCAATCTTATACTAGCAAAGTACCTCTTTACATAGTTTTTGACAAGTATTCTCAAAGAACTGTTCGGTCCTCGTCAGCAATATCGCTTAAAATCTTAAGGGCTGTAATTTAACTACCCTTCACTCCTCTTTCTTCCTTGGTAGACAAATTCCTGTCCTCCAGCTTTTCCCTGTAACTCATCCCTCTTAATTCTGGTACCATCTCTGTACCATCTTCCGGACCTTCTCTGTCAGTTCTTTGTGCTTCATTAGGTGCGGCGATAAAAACTGAGAAGCACTTTCTAGTTCTAGCCTTAAGTAGAATGAAAATAGCTTGTTGATTATTTCCTTATCCATATACTTGAATACAGATCTAGTATTTGCCAGGAGGCAATTGGTTTCCTTATCCTTCTCATTAGGTGGGACTCCGGCGACAAGTTAGGGACGATGTCGACTCCCAAATCTCTCTTGCACAGATTCTTGCTGCTTTTTTCCTACAGGAGAAAATTTCCATTGGGGCCGTCTGTCGCTATGGCCTATCCTTCTTACTTTGTTACATTCGATAAGGTTAGAGTCTGTTTCGGTTCCCTTGTAAGCCGACGCAACCCTCGCTTATTTACCTCCCTCATGATTTTGACATCATCTGTAAACATATTCAGGTAGGAGTCCAATCCTTCTGGCAAGCCATTTACATAGAGAAAGAGGAATGGTCCCATAATAGAACACTGGCATGCCATTCGTGACCTCATCCAATTTCGAAAAAGTTGCCCTAATTTGCCTCCTCTCTTTCCTTCCATTAAGATAATCAATCCATCGAAACAGTCTTCCCCCTCTTCCTGTCCGGAGATCCAGCTTCTATACCAGCCTTCTTTGTAGTGTTGTCAAATGCTTTCTGGTTGTCGAGATACAGACACTCCAGCCAACCTTCTGTTTTGCCTAAGACTCACTTCAGTCTCTCTCAGCAATGTGATAAAACCATTACGAGTGACTTTCTTTCCCTAAAACCGTTTTTTTGTCATCCATCTGCTTTCTGTTTATCGTTTTCAATATCTTACGAACCACATTCGTCAGGGAGACCGGTCTGTAGTTTACTACCTTAACCCGGTTTCCTTTATTATAGATAAGTATTACGTTTACTCTTTTCCACTCCCTCTGCATCCTGCCTTTTCTAGTGACGTCTTAAACAACATTAACTTGGCTTGTCAATTGTACATACGCACATCTGCAGTACACCTGGAGAATGTTCCTCAGGACCATGAGCCTTGTATAGATCAAGGGTCTTCAGTATTTTGTTTATGTCCTCCCTAGACATTTGAGTGTTTTCCAAGACCTCCTTCCAATTTCATCTCGGTGGCTGTAGTCCCTTTCAGTGTGAAAATACTTTTGAACCAGCCATTCCGTTCCTCGCATATCCATGTCTCATCCTCTATAGCCCTCCCTCTGAATCCCTTGGCCCTTTTAGCTGCTCTTTAACAGACACATTATACCTGACTATTTTGTGGAAAATATCTTGGCTTAAGACCTGCCTTCTTCACCATGTTATTTTCAAAGTTTTTCTAACATTCTTTTCTTATCCTGTTATGTACATTTCCTGCTCTCTTATTCCAGCTGGCTGGGATGCCGCATGTGTCACCGCGAAACGCCTTTGCTGTTTAACTCCATCTTAGCCTTCCTTCAGTATTTGAGTCCGGAGGTATCCACGTTCCAATTCCTTCACTGTTAATCTCATAGAACCTTCCACCACAAAGCCCTGGTTCCTGCAGACTGTACTCCACTTCACAATATTTTTCACCAAAAATTTGGTTGACATCTGCGCAGTTTCCTTATATTCTCTCTTTGAGTATAATTTCATCTGAACTCTATTTACATTCTCATTTACTACATATTTAGACTCAATCATTTATGATGGTGCATCAGTCCCTCATCGTAGAATGCTCAGTGACATGCTGATATGGGATTTTTCTCTTTATACACCTAAAGAACTTGTTTCTCAATGAGAATCTTGATTCCATCAGTCAATCTCTTTAGAACTGCGATCTTCCAGTATAAGCACTTTGCCATCTCTGAGAAGTGGGTGTTTCACTGCTTCCTGTACCATCCTTATTGTTCCTTCACTATTGTCATTGTATATTTGTTCCGGTTCGGTAAAATTCCTTGGAGGGTTATGTCATCAACGCCACTTTGCACATCTATCCTACATCTGCTCTTCCTGTTAAGAACTGTTTGAGTGGACCATCTTCCAGTGAATCTGAAATTTAAGGTAGAGTCTTAGAGGAGGGCCGACCCCTCCCCTCCTTCGTTTTCTTTTCTCCTCCTTGCTAACATGTATTCTTTTGGGTAAGGAAGGTATGACCATATCTTTTTGTTATTATCAGGATTCTTTGTTTCCAGTTATTTACCGTTTATTACTATTCTGTCTGCATTTGCATACATTACTTTCACCACAATATTTCCCTCGCTTAACATTTCTGACGCCTCTATAGTATTTATGGCGCTGTTCCAGTCCCTTTGCCACATTTGATGTCTCCCGTTTTGTGCCTTCTAACTGACAGTTTTCTTTGCTACTCCGTCTCTTTCCTTTGGTCTATCACGTCTAATAGGCATCTGCTTTATTTTCAAATTTCTTTTCCTTTTTGATTTCCTCTCGACTTTATGACCCTAAATAGAATGTATCCCATGCTGATGGTCCCCTTATGTCTTGATTGTATCTTTCAGTTCTCCTCATTTTCATTACCACGGAAGCTGGATGAGCACTCCTTCCTTCTCCACCCGTTCCTCTTTGTCTGGAATATGGTGTCCTTTTAATCTAAAAATCATCACTCATTTATGTCTATCAACTTTTTGCTTTAATGACCTTTCCAGTTTTGGTGCCACCCACCTGTCTGCTGAATCCTCCAGTGTTCGTTTGTAAACCATCGCGTCTTTGGCTTGCTCTACAATCCCCTCTTTTTTTTTCAGCAAACACTGGTTTTAGATATTCTGCATTTTTCTCAAAAGCGTTCACCAATTTTTTTGTGTAACTAACAGTGCATCACTTAATATTGTTTGTATTTCTGTTTCAGTGTTCCCAGGTCTTTGTTCCTCTGAATCTTGCTGACCTCAGTCTGTTGATCAGCTCCAGAAATTGCTCCTCTTCCCCTCCTTGCCCACTGTTTTCAAAAGTTTCTGTAATCTGTGTTAAGGACATTACTTCCTTGGATCATACTCTGGAACATCCAGAAAAGACCCTTCTGACCTTTTTGGCTTTTGTGTATTTTTTTTTTGTGTGTGTACGTAATTACTATTTGCGCGTTATGCGGAAAGAGTTTACACTCGTGTTGCCTCGTCTCTTAACCTTTTATATATGCACCATGTCTTTAGTCCCATATCTGCACACACACACACACACACACACACACACACACACACATCCTAGCCTAAGCCAGGTACCCATTTCAACAACCCGCCCGTAAGGGTGGATGAGCACCTGGGTTGTATGTAGAATGAATGCCAAGTCCACGATTCGAACGCACACGGGTCCACTCCCAGCCTGGCCTGTGCTTACTTTTTGTCAATAACGGAAACCAGTACGCCGTGGATGTCCGTGTGAGTTTGTGTGTGCGTGTATGTGCGCGCAAATATCTACAAAAGCAAATCTAATAGTGCATACATGTATATATATTTGTTTACGTTTATATCTGTGGTGCTTTTGTGTGTCTGCCTGTGTCCGTAGACGAGCGAACTGAATCATCAACGAACCGTGCAGTATCGAGTGTCGGTAAGAGTCATATGGGGCTCCGCAACTCTGAAACTCACTCCACTCAGGAGTAGGGAAATGATGAACTCATTTGACGATGATTCAGGCTTGCCGAAGCTGACTTCTCGCTCGCGCTGTAAAGGCAAGTAAGAAGAGTCCTGTAACACGCTGGCACAGACACACAGACACAGACACACAGACACACAGACACACGCACACACAGACACAGACACAGACATATATATATATGTATATATATATATATATATATATATATATATATATATATATATATATATATATATATTTCAAAATCGTAAAATGGTAAATATCTGTTACGTTTACACTTGCTCAATGTTAATTTTACTTCTCCAGGAAGCGCCTGTATGTTGCCGGCATCTACAGTTAACAACCAAACGATGAGTCCCAGCACCTACAGAAGGCCGTGAAGGAACACCTCACTATGAGGGCTCACTACCGGGGTGAGCACTGATCACATGATCCACTTCCGAGGCATGTACATACATGCTCAGGATGGTAAATACATCACGAGGTTCTCTAAAAAAGGACTGTACATACTTCAGCAGGTGTGTAGAGGTCGCGAATAAACACTCCTCAGGCTACATGGCTCACCGGGATCAGGACCCTGTCAGCCATGGTTCTACCTACCGGAACTCTTGTTCGTAGTGGAACGTGCAGCAAGCTCAGTAAAGGAGGTTTACAAAGTTTAGTAAGGAATTCTAGTGCGCCCTTGGATGACGTGTTGACGACTAAGTCCCCTAAGATTGTCCTCTTTAACGTCTTATGTATCTCTCCTTGTGGTGGAAGTCCTTTTCTCATGCGAACGAAAAGTTTGAAGATAATATTGAATTCTCCTCATAACAGACTCATCTTCGTCGCAAATGACTGTTTCAAAAAAATTGAAAAAACTTCAAATAGCAAACGCGAGCCATCTGAGCAGTCCTAAGCTCTCCCGAAAATATGGATTCACGTGACCACTTAGGGGATTAGTACTTGGCAGTGGTATAAAGTGTTATTTCCCATGGCTGTTGTGACCTTGAGCAGGTGCAGCTCTGACTAACTACGCGATCCACCACCAAGATCTAAGGTGAAGGACCTGCACAAACTGACCTTAACGAGGCAACAGGTATAAAACATGAGAGCTTGAAAACACTACAGTGGCCTCGCTGAACTCGTAGATAATAGAGGCTGTGTAACAGGGAGAGGCATCATCACTCATACATACCCGGCACACTGGGAAACAGCTTACCACTCAAGCTTGTTTTATTCAATTCACAACCGACACAGGACAGTCGCCTTAGTCAACCTCACTTTGCCTAATTTCTCCAGCCATCATCACACTCCAGCACAACACCGAACTCAGCCTGAAGAGTTAGTCTACGTAAAAGCGACTACCAGGAAATGTTACCGTCCACTCGAATTTACTTTATATATATATATATATATATATATATATATATATATATAAAGGGGTGTAAGAATACTTCCCCCGTATTCCCTGCGTGTCGTTGAAGGCGACTAAACGGGGCGGGAGTGGGGGGCTGGAAACCCTCCTCTTCTTGTATTTCAATTTCGAAAAAGGGAAACAGAAGAAGGAGAAGGCAGGGAGTGCTCATCCTCCTCGACGGCTTAGATTGGGGTGTCTGAATGTGTGTGGATGAAACCATGTTGAGAAGAAAGGAGAGATAGGTAGTATCTTTGAGGAAAGAAACCTGGATGTTCTGGCTCTGAGTGAAACGAAGCTCA
>JAYMFT010244655.1:0-10997 GCA_038088735.1 Panulirus argus
AACTCTTAGGCCTAAGGTGGATGAACAGCTGGGTTGAGTGTGGACTGACAGCCGCAACCAGGATTCGAACACATGCACTTGATCCTGGGCAGCCCGTGAATGCGTCACGCTGTTACACCACGGAAGTCACATTCCCTTTGAATCCTGAGGCAGTCTTTCTTTAATTGGACTTTGTTTCTCAATTTCGTGTCATCTGCAAATTCTTAATTTCTCCTGAGGAGTTTTGTCTCTAGATCAGTTTTATATATAACGAAAATTATAGGTCTTAGGACACTCCAGGAGGGGGTAGGGAAGTCTACCGGAGTCTCACCATTTTCTTCTCATGCCGAAGAGAAAATGGAGAGGGAAGAAGGAACGTTGTTGATGAGAATACTAGTGGAAGTCAAAGACATCAGACACAGTTTGTGAGAGGAAAAAAAAAAGAAAGAGAATCGTTAAATGTAGTCAAGACGTAAGGGGCCGACCAGTAATGATTACCTTCGATATGAACTCTTGTAAGAAGGGAGTACTTAAGAAGCGTGAGAACTTTTCTGACAAGGGATGAATTTGGTTATCCATTAGAGATGACAGACTGAAGGAAAGAGGAAAGAGAAGTTGAGGATACAGTCAGAAGTCAAAAACCGGGAGACATAAAAAATGAGGCTTGGAGAACAGAGTAGCCCCACCAATAGAGGGGTCAGAAATGATGCGAATGTCGTACTGAAAAGTTATATATTTGTGAACCTGGATAAACTGGTTGTAAATGAAAAAGAAACTCAAGTTCAAGGATCGAATTAGGGAAAATGATCCTGATATTGTTAGAGTATTGGGGACGAAACTTATTAAAGTGATGAGACCTGACGTATTCTATCCATAGGAAGATATGACAGCAAGTAGGGAAGGAAAAGACAAAGGAAGAGGAAGACTAACCCTCTTGGTAAGAGAGAACATCAAGTTTTATGAAGTATTGGTAGATGGAACATTAACTCAATACATGATGTCATGAGTAGCCATATTGACCATATATGCCACACAATCTGGACAACGACTGGAACGATGCGTATGAGAACTACAGTAAGAATGATGATGGCCATAAGGACGACAGTGGAGACGATGGAACAGCAGCGACAAAGAAAAGAGAAAAAGAGGGCAGCGTCATAGATCACGACATCAGTGGCAAAGAAAGCCAACTAAAGACGACTATGACAACGAAGGCGATCCAAAGAAAATGACGGTCACGACAACATGAAGAGAAACGACAGACAAGGGCCTCTGAAGGCAGTCGTAACAACGGCGACAATGCTTGTAGCGACATAACCGCTAATACTATTAACGTTAAGAGGTGGTGACTAACCACACTCGCAAGGACGAGGTAGCTGACAACACGGAGGACTGTGGCAAGGACCTCGGAAACATCAACGTGAAGGCCAGAACAACTATATCCCCCATCAACGACTGAAGACTACAACACTTGCAGTGAAGACGACATAGCGACAGTAAGAAAAACGACATGATCAAGAAAACGACGATAAATACGACAAATACACAAGAGGTTGATGACGCCAGAGGTAACAACGCTGGAATATCGCGACAGGAGGAAAACGACAAGGACGAAACGTAGTACAATGGATTCAACAACTGTATCGAAGACGACAGGGACGACTACGGCACCACCGACGACCTCAAGCAACAGGACGACGACGAAGACGACCACGCCACAGGAAGAAGCCTAGTCCACCATCCTCCACCAGTCGGCCAAGATGTTAAACAAAACGACACATTACAGAAAGTATGTCTAGTGTTGGGTGTGTGTGTTTGTCTGTCTCTTTTAAGGGTCTGTCTTTGGGTATGATTATGAAGCCTGACGTACAGGGAGATGTGGGCTACGACTAGACGCATCCTAATGCTTGTGGAGAAGAGGTATATATTCCTGCGTAAGTCTGAAGGGAAAATTTGACCTCAATACGGATAAAAACATCGTTTTAAGGCATCTTTAGAGCTTACAGTATCATTTCATGGTCAGACTTGTCCACTAACTGAATACATTTCGAGATGTTAGTAGTGACTATCAAAGATGTGGGCGTGAGTAATGGTGTTAAAATGTATTAAACTGCAACGAACGATTAAGTTATTCAGATTAACTGTGATTTCGTTGCATGATAATGTGGAAACCCTGAAACCAATCTATCCCTCAGCTATAACAGTGGGATTTCTACCATTATATCAAAGTAAGATATATGCTAAAACCACGGATGAAACTAGCATCTGAAGCGGTACAAATATAAACATGAATTCCGCTAACGCTAGTTACCAGATAGTTATTGCTTTTGTTAATAACACCTGACCCGCTCCGTGAGAGGATGCCTTCTCTTGTAGGTCTTAACAATGCTCGCTACAACTAACGTTCGAGTTGCCGATAGTGTTTTATCTGAAAACATTACTACTTTTATTGTTATTATTATTATTATTATTATTATTATTATTATTATTATTATCACTATTATAATCAAAGCGATGTTTAAAGCAGTGTCATATCATCGGCTCTGCGTCAAAAAATTCTAAAATATATCGGCTTGTGATTTTTCTTTCTTCTTAATTTCCCACTGGAGGGGGTGGTGGTTGCCAAGCAGCCTTAAGTGCCTTCCCTTGCTATCGGGGCTTGCATTGACGGCCACTCAGAGAGCATCTGAGGAGTCACCCTGCAGGCCACTCACAGGGCATTTTCTGAATAGAGTCTTGTGCCACTTGCAGGGTAAAACCTTCCCTATTTTTTTCCCGATGATGAATATTCAACGTATTTCGCTCTTTGGTCTAATGACCATTCATTAGCCGATAGCCATCAAACCCAGCAACATTTAACATATTTTACGGCGCATTTTAAGGACAAAATTTCGCGATCTGCTCAGCATTTTCGGTCACATTGGCAATTTTGAGAGCATTTTTTTTTTTCCTCTCACTACAGACGTCTAATGTAAGGCTGGCACAAACGAGGAGAAAAATCAAAGGAATCCCACCTCTACACCGTACAGAAGTTGAAACAGGCATCTGAATAAGGCTTGGGATATTCTTGCACCACGAGTAGCGAGCGAGTCAGTCTCCATAACTCCATGAAGCCAATGCGAAATGTCCACAGGAAAATGAAACACGATAAGGTCCCAAATGCGCTTTCGTATAGTGATCACATCGTCATTTGAGTAGATTTGATATAGTATTGCCGTTTCCTTACCGTTTTTGATCAGAGACATTATCTTGGCATTTGCTTAGGAACAAAGTGGATTTTTTCTTTTTTAGTTAAACTTTTCATCGCTTAATCCCCTTTGGACACAACGGGATGCCTCTTGGGCATGATTTGTGTGATCTTTGACACTACCCTTAACGTGTAGGGTCACAGACAAGGGCGGGGTCATTCTGTCATGCTCTGTTGTAGTTCTGTTATGTTCAATGGACGTATCGGTGTGTCCAAGAAGAGTGGGAACTTCCAATCACTCATCGACCGACCTAACACCCCTAGAATCTTGAAGGTGAACGCCTAGTTAGTCAAGCTCTCGAGGAAGACCTCTGGATGAGGACCCGCCCTCGATAAAGGCACGTCTGCTGGCACATGACAAATCACTGTAATTTGATCATAACGCAAACAGGCGGTGAGAACTCACTGTATCTTGATGATAACGCAATGAGTGGTGAAAAATCACCGCAACTTCATCATAACGCAACAAACGGTGAGAAATCACTGTGATCTGATCATTACACAATACACGGGGTATTTCCTCCTCCCACACCTCCTCCCTCCATGCAGGTGGTAGGTACCACCATCTCTGGCGCGGCGTGCGTCAACAGATGGACCGGGCAGGGCCAGGGAGGACCGACGAGTCCTTGGTCTGGTGGCCGTTAGTTTAGGGCCGGGAGGCCATCAAGAGGCCAGTGGCACCTGCTGCAGGGCTCCTGGCAGCCTACCAGACACACTAGTCTGGCTGCGTTTAAGGGAGGTGGACCAGTAAGGCCGACGGGGAACATGGACTACGGTATTAAGCTGTTGTTTAGTGTTAAGGTTTGTTTGATGGCTTATTGAAGCTCGCTGTTGTAGTTATCATAACTGTGTAGTACATGAGACGCTGTTAAAGATACATCTGGTTATGTGTACACACACACACACACACACACACACTAAGTAATGTGTGTGTGTGTGTGTGTGTGTGTGTGTGTGTACATAGGAGTAAGGTTAAGAGACGGGTCAATCGTGAGGTAAATGAGGTTATGAAAAGACCTTAGACGAAAAACAAGACTTAAGAGAAGACATACAGTCGTGGACTCTACACAGAACTCGACAGGTTCTCTGGGAACATACTAGAATTTGAATAGACGTGATATGGGTTATAGCTGTGCAGGTCTGCCTCGAGATCTACAACAAAGGAGTGGGTACAAGGGTACCTTTACCTTCAAGTACAGAGGAAAGGATAAAAAAAAAAAAGTGGGAGATATGGTTCAGCAAAACTTGTCAAAAGCAAAAGAAGTTAGGGATGTACTGTCGACATGATACAGTTAGCATTTCTGGAAGCCAGCATTCAAAAGGCATTTGTTACAAGGAATAAGTATAGCAGGATGAAAATGCAGGAAAAGAGAAACTTTTAACAGAATATTGTGGATAAGGCAGGAGATGATCCAGAAAGTTTCCAAAAATTTCACAGAAATGAATTATCAGTTATGGAACAACTATTAAGAGCTGTATAAGATGATGTAAGGGTATACAAGTACTTGAATGACAAAGTTCAAGTGTTTTCACCGTGAAATTTACTATAACCCCGACGCAAGTGAGATGGAATAAGGGAGAAGTCTTGAAAAACATTGATATACTTAAGGACGACATAAACAGAATACTAAAGAGGAGTCTTGACTCACATTAGGCTCGTGGTCCTTATGAAATTTCTCCGTATGTGCTGAAGATGTGCGCAGAGATACCGAGCAAATCACTTGAAGTGCTCTTCAAGATATCGCTGAAGGAAAGTAAAGCTCTGGGGGAGTGGAAGAGGCAAATGCCATACTCTTCTTTAAGAAAGGAGACCGGAAAGTTGGGCTGACCCAACAGACCAGTCTCACTGACGAGTGAGGTGTGTAAGATACTGAGAAAGATAATCAGAAATAGATGACTACCTGCACAGGGGAAACTACCTAACCGAAAGAGAAAACGGTGTATCGAGCTTGAGTTCTTGTGTAAAAAACCTTTTAGGCTTCCATGAGAGAGTTAGATCCGTTATAGACAAAATGGAAGGTTGGATGGATTTTGTACATTTAAACTGCCAGAAAGCATTTAACATTCTACCACATAAGATGATGGTAAGGAGGCTGCATCTTCAGGCAGCTTCTCAATATGGATAGAGAGTACCTTAGCAGAAGGGGAGAAAGGACACATGTCAGAGGAGCCTTCAACAGACAGGTTGGGGGTCGCCAGTGGCGTGCCACTGGGCCCAGTCCTGGAACCACTGTTTTTCTTGACCCAGACGAACTTCGATGTTGGTCTGATGTGCGGTTGATGCGATGCAACCTGGATGAATACAAAGTGATGAGGATGGAACAGATGATAGAAGGCATCGAACTGAACATCTCTAACCATGAAATACATTACAGGATTCTCAGTGTGTGATAGTCAACACTTGACATGTAACTGTCTGCTTATATATATATTTGAATCGCGTTCAAGCATATGGAAATATCCAGTAAGCTGTTCACTTCTTATGTTAGGTCAAAACTATAAAATGGTTTTCAGGCTTGGTCATTTTACTTGAAGGGGCACATGTTACAAATAGAAAATTTCAAGAGGATGAGAAAAAGAGATGGTACTAGAAATAAGAGGGCTGAGTTACAACGAGAGTTTAGAAGCCATAAAGATGTCTGCCATGGAAGAGAGAAGACTATGGGGTTACTTGATCACAGTCCTTAAGTTTCTAAGTAGCTCCTCGAAAGATGAAGAGGCTGAAATAAAACAAGAAATTTGTTAGAAAAAATGTAAAGAAATATTTTTAGAGAATAAGAGTGGCGGACGGATGGAAAAAAACGAGAGATGAAATTGTGAATGCGAACAGCACACTGAAGTTTAAAAAGTTTTAGAAAAAGTTCAAGAGATGGGGACCTCTCTGGTGTAGAGCTTCCTCCTCGCACGCAAACATACACACACACACACACACACACGCACACCCATCCACACAGACAGACAGACATACAGGCAGACAGACAGACACAGGAAGGAGCCCCAACCGTGAAGAGGAGACACCAGAGAGGGAACTTAACACAGCTGAAATAACGTCCTTAGGATAATAAACTGGGACACGGAATCCCAGAATGTGAGTATGGAAGAGGTTAATGTGAGGGTCTGTGATGCTAGAGTCAGTGGACGGGTGCCAGTGTTGGGGTAGAGAGAGGGAGCGGGATGGTAGGAGGAGGAGAAAAGAGATATGCTTTAGCAGACGACGGAAGGCCAAGGGGAGTAGAGACGTCTTATGGAGAAGATACAGACGACATAACAGTCATGAATATATTGAGAGATAAAGGAGAGCAAGAAATGAGTATAATTCAATAAAGTCGAGAGAGAAAATAATCAAAATAGGAAAACAATTATCAGGCAAGTGAAAATTCTAACATGTTCCATAAATCCATCAGGAGAAAAGTGTTGGCTACAAGACTGAAGGGTTTGGAGGAGACGGTATGTTGAAGCAGATAAGAAAACGTGCGAGAAGCCAAAAAAATACTAAGCTCTAAATTGTATTCACAGTGGAAGACACGTATCTCTTTGTACTGATTAAACGGGGAGGGAAGCGTAGTACGGTGTAGTGCATTGCAGTGTGGTATAGTGCAGTGCAGTGTAGTGTGGTGTTCAGACTTGCTATGAATAGGCTACTGGAGGATGGACGTAGGTTCATGTAAACAGGGGTACCTAGTGACAGCACTAGGATCCCGATTCCTCTATCAAGGAATAAAGTATCGAAAACTGAAACTGAACTGATTCATATAAGGCAGGAAACTTGACAGTATCTTGCCCGTAGGTACTGCGAGAGGCTGCAGGAACATTGCGAAAGGCCATTCGTGATGCTGTTTAGGAAATCTGTGAAAGAGGTATTGAGAGGCAAGGCGGTACAAGAGGACAAATTTCGTGAGAATGTGTGTTAGCAGGTTAGGGTAAAGATATCTATCTACCCAGTGGTGTCTGCAGAGCTTAATCGTAAGGTTCTCTGCTGATGATTATGATAAGGAATATTTACGACAGCAACGACTTCCCCAGCGGTACCAGACTGACTGGCTTGGTCAGAAAATGGTGATGAAATTCAGCGCGATCAGATGCATAGTTGATGAAGTAGGGCCTGAGTGAAATGTGGTCGAGTTTATGCCTATCATCTGGAGGAGAGTTTGTTATAGGTATCTTTGGAAGAGAAAAAACGTTATTAGGAATGTTGAACGACATGTGTGCGTCTATGTGAAGAAAGTGCAGTGAAGTTGAGTAATAAGCGCTCGATGTCTTATTTGTCGTAGTTGCATCGTGGGCACACACACACACACACACACACACTCTCTCTCTCTCTCTCTCTCTCTCTCTCTCTCTCTCACTCTCTCAAACTGCCTCTTATATTTCTGAGATATCTTATTTAAGTTGTCTTCTCATCTAACTTTAGACGTTAGAATTTCTTTTTTTGAACAACCGGAGAGCACTTCTGAAATCGTGATGGCGCGTTTGGGAAGCCGACGGAGCTCTGAGCGTCGGGCCTCCCAGAGGGGTACGGCTGTCCATGAATTGTTCAATAGCCGAGCCACAGCATGACGTGGGCCGTAACCTAGGGAGACGAATCACTGTATTAGGAACGTGCTGAGCTCTGTATTAGGACTGTAACTCATGAGCGCTGTATTAGGACTGTAATTGCCGAGCACTGTATTAGGACTGCAACTGCTCAACACTGCAGAAGGACTGTAACTTCTCAGCTCTCTATTGAAAGCCTAACTGCTCAGCACTGGATTAGGACTGTAATTATTGAACTCTGTATTAAGACTGTAGCTGCTCAACACTGTATTGAGATTCTAAATGTTGAACATTGTATTAGGACTGTAACTGCTGAACACTGTATAAGGAATGTAATCACTCAATACTGTATTAGAAATGTAATTGCACAAAACTACATTAGGACCTTAAGTGCTCAGCACTATCATACAACTGTAGCAAATTAAAACCATGTATTATGACTATATCTGTTCAGCACTGTGTTAGGACTGTGATCACTCAGACTTGGTTTTGCTTGCCTGATTGCTTAGTCAAGAGGTAAGATGTTTGGAGTGCTGGATGAAGTTAGGTGTTTAAGGTGTTGGATGAGTTGATATGTTGAGATAGTTGGATGAGGTAGGTTGCTTAGACCGCTGGATGAGATGATATGTTCAGAATGTTGGGTGATGTAAGACGTTTGAGTATTGGCTGGGGTATTTTGTTCAGAATGTTGGGTGAGGTAAGATACTTAGTGCTGGATGAGGTATTACGTTGAAAGAGTTGGATGAACATGAAACTCCGCCTGTAACTAATGAATGAATGATAAGTTTACAAACTAGTTTAACCCAAGAATGACTGATAAACAAGATTTTCTAGGATTTATCTAGATCTCCACTTAAAGAGAGGGACGACTGAAACTGATGGCTGACTTTGTCAATTGCTCTAGCCACAAATTGAATGAATTACGACCGTAACAGATAAATGAATAATTTGCTGCTCCTGAACTGGTCAAACAAGTTTATGAAACTGTAGAGTGACGGTGTTGCGATGCTTTGAACGTTTAAGGTGAGGGAGAGCGAAGAGGTGGAGGACCATTCATGTCTATCGGGGGTCTTGGCTGCAGCAGAAGTCCTGGATGTAGTACTCGTCCTGCCTGTAGCAGACGTCCTGGCTCTAGCACATGTCCTGGGTGTAGTACACCTGGGTGCAGCAGAAGTCCTAGGTGTAATGGACATCCTGCCTGTAACACAAGTTCTGGCTGTAGAAGACATCCTTGTTGACTATATCACATTCTTCCCCGTCGTAGTCTTGCACTGGGAAACGAGGAAATAAAGAATCATTTACCCTGGAGTTCCATCGCATGTGAACGTCGTTTTCGGGTGTTCAGCAAAATGATTCCCCGGGTTCATACGTCACTCCACACGGGATATTAACTAATTTTCTCGTTTGCCTTGTCTTTATTCTGTTCTAATATTGAAACCATCTCCCTCTTCCGCGGGTCTCTTCTTCTCCCAGCCCCCCCTAACCTTTACCAGTGCCTTTCGTTTTCTTTATCTTTGTCTTCACTATGGCCAATAACCCTTCCCCTTCCCGTGATGTCTTCGTTCCGAAACCCCCATGTGTTTCACGTCTTACCTACTTAGTTTTTACTGATTTTGCCAAGCATTTCCTCTCCAGACTTTTTCCTTTCTGGTATCATCTTTCTCTCTGTGCCCCTTCCACGTCTTTCTCATGTATCTCTCGTCTCCTTCATATCGTTTATCCTTCATATATATATATATATATATATATATATATATATATATATATATATATATATATATATTTGCCAGTCTCTTGGTTCCATCTTCACTGCCTACTTGACCACTCCTTCCATCTGCTTGGCTGGGTCTTGCAATCCATGTGATGGATCAGTTAAGTCGCTCGAGCTTGCCTGAGTCAGAACCTGCTTGGTGGCGGTGGTGGTGTTGGAGTTTTTGGCGCTGGCGTTGGTGGTGGTGATGATGTTGGTGGTGGTGGTGGTGGTGGTGATGATGTTGGTGGTGGTGACGCTGTTCCACTAACCGCCTCAGACTCCTTGTCAGTCACCACTGTTTTCTGGCCACGCTGTCTGTCCCACACTATATATATATATATCCCACTCTGTTTTCCTTCTGTATGTCACTTTCTCTCTCTTCGGTAGTACGGTTATGGCGGGAGGGGGAAAAAAAAGAAAAGACGTAGGACAGGGTGAAGGAAAATTCTTCAAAATGGGAGAGAGTGCTGAAGTGTGTACAGGTGTGTGTGCTTTAGGTTTTCTGGTGTTGGTGCCTTATCCATATACCCTCAGGTAGACTTGAGGTGTGTGTGTGTGTGTGTGTGTGTGTAGTAATGTTGACGCTAATGCCAAGCATTGTTCATTGTGTATATCGATGGATGGCTGGAGGCTGTCTTAGTGACCTGAGTCCTTCGGGAGGAAGCAAAGATGTTCTACGTTTGATGCTAACGTCCAGGTCTCGTATGTGTCTATAGTTCGCGTCAGCGTTGTCTCCAAGCCTCTGCCATACTTGTGGTGCTGCCTCTCGTAGGCATATGCAAACTGGTTTAATCTTTTGTCTTTGACACACACACACACACACACACACACACACACACACACACACACACACACACACACACACACTCATCCTCTCACACTCTCCGTATGCATGTTGGCCATCCTTCACATAATAACACTCACACGGTGTTCCATTTGAAACCTTAGAACTCGTGAGACTTACCGAAGGTCGCGCGGACCACTGGCACTCACGTGTCATGTCATACGCGCCCCCAGCGTTCATGTGTCATGCGTACCACCAACATTCGTGTGTCGTGCGTACCGCCGACGTTCGTGCGTCGTGCGCGCCGCCGGCATTCGCGCGTCACGCCCGCCCCAGCATTCGTGGTGCGCAGGGAAGCATGTGTTCCTTGGCTGTGGCGAGAATTGGCAGCCTGTATGAGTGCGTGGCAGGACAGATAGTCTCAGCCTTTGCCTCTCCTGGGAAGACAAAACCGATTAAACCGTCCGGGAGGAGAATCTGGCCGCACGTCGTCCCTGCAAAGCTAACTAAATCTAAAACAAGAGACTGGCTGGATGCACTTCCGCCTGGACCAGGAATAACAAGAGACTGACAGATGTACACCACGTCAAATTCGCCGCGTTGCTCTCTCTCTCTCTCTCTCTCTCTCTCTCTCTCTCTCTCTCTCTCTCTCTCTCGGCAAAGGAGGAGACCAGTTTGAACATTTGTTAATCAGTTCTAAA
>JAYMFT010244666.1:0-10997 GCA_038088735.1 Panulirus argus
GACGGTACTATAGCTGTCTCTCCCTTTGACAAAGCAACTCTCTTTGGTTCCCGTTTCTCCTCTAACTCCACCTTGGACGACTAACATTCCCTCACCCCCTGATGCTCCTCTTACTAATCCTATGACTTTTCTCGTAATCTCTTTTCGGACTGTCCAAAAAGCACTTTTTTCGCTGGATATAAACAAGATTTATGGTCCTGATGGCATCCATCCCCGTGTACTGAAAGAGTGTGCCTCTGAACTTGCACCTATGCTTGCTCGTCTGTTCCGTTTCTATTTAAAAACCAATACTTTTCCTTTTCCTTGGAATCATGCATTGATACATCCCTTCTCTAAGAAGGTTAACCGTTTTGACCCCTTTAATTAGTGTCCTATTGCTTTGACATCAACTATTTCCAAAGTCTTTGAATCCCTCCTCAACTCTCATATCCTTAATCACTTCGAAAATCACAGTCTTCTCTCTGATCAGCAGTATATCTCCCGTAGGGTGAGATCCACTGGTGATATTCCTTCCTATCTTACTAATGTCTGGTCACCATCCCTGAAAGATTTTGGGGAGTCCTGTGTAGTTGCCCTTGACATATATAGGGTTTTTGGCAGTGTGTGGCATCAAGGTCTCATCTCTAAGCTCCCATCTTCTGGCTTCCCTCCCTCACTTTGCTCCTTCATATCTAGCTTCCTCTCTGGCAGATCCATCTCTGTGGTTGTTGATGGATTAACCTCCCCCCTTTTATCCATCAACAGTAGTGTCTCTCAAGGTTCTGTTCTGCCCCCTACACTTTTTATCCATTCTTTCAATGATTTCCTCACTTCCGAAAATAATCCAATGCACTCATACGCTGACGACTCAACACTGCATTCATCCACATCCTTCAGTTCTGCTCCCTCTTCCCTCAATCGATCTGCATCTCGTCTTGACACAGCTTCCTTAATAAACTCAGACTTGGAGAGGATATCTCAATGGCTTACACAAAATCTTGTTAAGTTTAATGCCTCCAAGACCCAGTTTCTACCCATCTCTCTATCGAAAATATCTCACAACTCTCGTCTCTCCTTTGACGGTTCTGTAATTTCACCTCTTGACTCAACGAACAAACTTGCTATTACTGTAACATCCACTCTTCCTTGGAAATCCCACATTACAGGAATAGCTAAGTCTGCCTCTAAGAAACTGGGTGTCCTCTTTAGATGTCGAAACTTCTTTACTTCCGAACAGACGCTCCGTTTATACAAGAGATTGATTCGTCCTTGTATGGAGTACTGCTCTCACATTTGGGGTGGTCCTAGCGCTGTATCCCTACTTGACAGAGTCGAGTCGAAAGCGTTCCACCTTATAAACTATGCCAGGCTACCTTCCAAACTTGACCCCCTTGCCCTACGCCGCAATGTGGGTTTACTTTCCCTCTTCTACAGGTATTACTTTGGCTTTTGCTTCCGAGAGCTGGCTGCTTGTGTGCCCACACCACTAGTTAGACCATGCAATACTCGGCAAGCTGCTGCGTCACATGATTATTGTGTGGCCATCAGCAACACAAGGGTGGGCCGTTTTGATACCTGCTTCTTTCCCCACACGTCGAAGCTTTGGAACTTTCTACCTTCTCATGTCTCCCTATAACTATGACGTGGCACATTTTAAAAGGCAGGTTTTTCACTTTCTCAGAAATTTGTAGATTCTTTCCCTTGTTTTGAATTACGTTAACATAGCCTACTACAGCTTAACCCTTGCTTACGCAAACGGAACCTAAAGGTGTCGCAGGGGAATATAGACGATCGGTATTGAATTTACCTAATCTTTTCAGGACTATTGCAACAAGAATTGCAGGCTGTCTGTCCTTTAGCTAACCTTGCAACAACAACCGTGCAGTTGTGGGCATAGTGAGTTTAGGAAATCATCGAGTCTCAGCTACCAAGAGGTAGTCAAGCTGATAGGACGCTGCATAGAGCCCCATCTTACCGCGCTTATATGAAATGTTTTTTCTTTATTAATATCAGAGGACGAATAAATCTCCCGGCTTTGGGAATAAATTCGAGTATTAACGTCCTGGGGTCGTTGGGTACACACTCAGATTAAATCAAATGGCGGCTGTGCGCGAGGAGATGTATGAAGAGAGGCAGTTCCTTAGGGGCGCTAAGTGTTTTGATGGCGCTGCGGTTTTTTTTTCTTTTTATTATTAGCTGGGTTTGTTTTTTCTTTTAATGGCTTTTGAATTCCCTTTCCTCGGTTTAGATCCTCATAATATTGCGTCCTTTCAATAACTCTGTTAACTAACACCCAAGCTTTAGGTTGTCCAGATATGTCAGCAGAGCAGTTACATGTTCCTGAGCCATCTTTAGGGGTACAGGATATAGTGTTGAAACTGGTCTAACTTTATCTGCCTCGCCTGCCTTACTGTTACCTGGACAGTGTCACCCGTGCACTTCCAAACATCTGGTAGTTTACCTTGAAGTGAAGGATCGGGTAGTTATGGTTTAGTGCGAGCTGTTCCCTTACAGCATCCGAGTGTTTGAAATGACCTTTCCCGCCGTAGGAGGCTTGGCTAGTAGAGAGAATGGATCTGTTACTACACAAGCGACAGACTCCATCTCCGATGCACACAGATGGTACCTGTTACACAGACACAGACGGGTACAGTAATTTCCTGGCCAGGCAGATAAACAGACGCAGACGGCTGTATTAATTTCCTGGACGGGGCTGTTAAAACAGTCGCATACAGACAGAGACAAGGCTGCCGTAATTTCCTGGCGAAGCTGTTAAAACAGACAGTGATAGAGTTGCAGTAATCTCCAGGCTGTTAAACAGTCACTTACAGACAGTTGCTGCAATATCTTGGCCAGGCTGTTAAACGTATACAGACACAGACGGGTGTAGTAACCTCCTGGTCAGGCTGTTCAAAGGTCTCGTTATAGAGCCTCCGGACGTTAACGAATTCACGTTCGGTTAACGAGCGTGGGTGGCGCCCTAGCTTAAGCGGTTATTTACTAGTTGATAGCCATTTATCAATGTTCATTTACCAGTCGATAGCCATTTAGTACTCAAAAAATCATTTATCAGGCACTATCCACTTAACGATCTGTGACGCATTACCATTCAATGGCCATTTGCCCTTCGGTGTCCTGTTACCAGTTACAGGCCTGGCCGTTTGCCGGTGACTGGTCGCGTACTGCCATACTTTGGGGAGAGTCGGTCGTCTTATTTGTGTGTGTGTCACGTGGCTCGTCTGACTTTAGGCGCCGCCGCCCTGGTGGAGGGCACGGCAACCTCTCGTCCTCTCTCCTGGCTCCACACCCACCCCCACCTCTCTCTCTCTCTCTCTCTCTCTCTCTCTCTCTCTCTCTGTTTCACCTCTCCCTTCATCCCTCCCACCACCCCTCTAGAGTTCCACATCTCAGCCAGCGTACTTTCTGCTGCCTCTCTGTTCCCTTTACTTCTGCTGTTTCAGCTGACCCACCGTGTGCAGCTGATCGGCTGTCCAGTTGGTCCATCCCAGCAGCAGCAGCAGCAGCGAGGGTGCTCCTCGTCCCCACCTGTCCTCAGCTGACTCTGGGATTGACCTGACCCACGACCTAACCTGCCTTCCCCACCCCCAATCCTACCTCCCATAGGAGACCACCACCCCAGCAGCCCCATAAGACCAACCCCAGCCTTCCAGAAGACCTCCCCAGCACCCCAGAAGACCAACCCCATACCCCAGTAAACCGACCCACCTCCCAGGGGAACGACGCAGCTCTCAGGAGATGAGCTCTTGCCCCCCAGGAGACCACCCCCGGACCATCAAGGAGACCGACCCCCCTCCCACTCCCCAGCCTCCGGGAAACTGACTCCCTCCCCCCCTCCAGTATCTGTATTCCACCCCAGGTTTCCTTTTCTTCACATAAAGTCTGGTCGTAAACCTCTCAACCCACCTCGGCTATTCTGGACACAGTCTTCCATCTCTATAATTTCTCAGAGACCAGCTGGCACTCTGGTCTTTTTTAACCCAGTTCTCCAGTCAGTATGTATGGTGAATAAAGCTGCTTGGATCGTTCCAGGAAGTACTGGAAGTTAAGTCCCAACCGTATTGACTTTGTCAAGAGACGCTTAAGTGTAAATGTCTCGTTTCACGAGTATTTTCTCGTATCTTTCCTTCCTCGTATATTTTCGGTCATTTCATCTAAAATACACAACACCTGCATAGCTGGTACCTCCTCCTCCTCTTTCTCTTTCTCTCTCCCTTTCACACACACACACACACTCGCCTCTTTTATCCTTCTGGGCTTCAGGTAATAGACGTCTCTTATATATGACTATGCCTCATGCTACCTGCATTTCCTCTCTGTGATTCCATCCCCATCATCACCACCACACACCGTCATCAGGCTGGTCCATCACATACTTTACTGTAATCAAATATTCTCCACGGAATCATTTGCTGATAATCTTGGACCCTCGATGATGCTAAACATTTTCTTGTTTGACCAGGAGCGTAAGGGAAAAATCTGTTTGGACGAATGGAGTAGAATGACTAGGGGACATGGTTAGTACAGAGAGCCATGCATAGATGTTTGTGTGATATTAAAGGGATGTTCAAGAGATGGGAATTCTCCTTCACCTCGTACGGCACAGATAGGTAAATCACACAGCAGCAGGAGCAGCAGTTACGCTGTCATCTTCACTCCACCCCTTCCCCCTCACCTTCCCCCGAAAATCATCATCACTCATACGCCCCTCTGTAATCTCGCCTCCCTTCAGCTATCACCCATCCCCATAAAGGGGTTGTGGGATGGAAAAATTGTGTGAGAGAGGGACCGTGGGGTGGGAAAGTGTAAACAGAGGGAAAACGCCATTAAAGGGAAGGCTGACAGTGTAAGCGACGATCATAACACACCGACGAGGCACGCCAGTCCTAACGTGATCAGTACAGGGGAATTTTTTTCTCGCACCCCCCCCCCTTCCCCCAACCCCAGAGCGTATGTATACACGTTCAGCTTTAAAAAAAAAAAAAAATCCGGCCGTGTCAGGCGGTGTGGAGGGGGGGGGGGGTTACCGCTCTCTCATCTCGAATAATAAAACGCACTAGCAAGAGAGAGAGAAAAAAAAAACGTTTATTTATTGGACTTTTCTTTTTTAGGGTGTATCATTCCGTTCATACCAGAACAGCATTCCTTAGAATGATGTTCTCTCTCTCTCTCTCTCTCTCTCTCTCTCTTACAATAGCCCCAAGAGAGAGAGAGAGGGAGAGAGAGAGAGAGAGAGAGAGAGAGAGAGAGAGAAGACTTCAGGTCCTAAAGAAATCATGAGAGGCAGACGGACAGACAAAGGGCGAGAATCAACATCCGAGAACTTTATATCAGAAGGAATAATTGCATAACCTGCAGGCGCCATCCCTAATCCCTCCAGGGGTAGAGAGAGACAGACACAAAGGGGATTCTAGCGGGGCGGGCCCCGGAGCGCAAGGCCGAGCCACAGACCCCTAGGCATTGCAGTTTTCGAGAGAGAAAAATAAAAGAAAAGGAAAAGCGGACCGAACGTTCCAGCAGAACGAAAAACGAGTGGTGGGGTCCCGGCGCAAAACCCGACGATGCGGTGAAATGTGAAAAAGGATGTGTTCCAATAATAAACGCTCGATGCCGGACAGAAAACGGATGTTGCGTCCCGAAAACGGAAGACGTCCAAAAAAAAAAAAAAAAAAAATCTAAGATGAGTTTCAAGAAAAAATAAAAGAAAACGTACTGTACTTTGCAACAAAAGAAACGGGAGATGCTTCCGAAAAAACACGGGCGATGCTATCGAACGAAAACGGGAGATGCGTTACAAAAAGAGAACTTCCGTGGGGGAGAATATATATATATATAAGTAACCTGATATCTCTCAAGATATTTGTATTCCCCCCCCCCCAGTAAATACTATTGTCCGTGACCAGTGAGCAGCCGAGAAGATGGATCTGAGGTCCCCCAGTCCGCTGCTGGGGTCACGAACGCCCCTGGGCAACGACCTCTGAAAAGCTAAACGATCCTACACAGCAGTTTGTTTTTTGGCAGATGCTTAATACGTCAGGTGACTCGTGGAACGGGGCTGTGCTGTCTCGTGGTGGTAATTCAGGGTCATGATCAGGTCCTTGTCTTATATCCGGCGTGGGATGAGGTGTGTGTGTGTGTGTGTGTGTGTGTAAAGATCCGTCAAGGCCTGAGCTTGGCATTGGGTTCTGTTGATTGTAACAGACAGCTCTCCCGTGTGCCATTATAGGCACAGGTCGGGTTTGTGTGTTGTAGGGGTATGCTGTTTACTGGGCACCTAAAGTGTGATAGGCTCTTATGGATGAGTATTTGTGTTGTGTAATATTATTAGAAAGAAAGAAAGAGAGACTTAGTATCTTTTTGAAAGTTTACCAATTTCATCGTACAAAGCAGTATTTTCCTCAGAGCCCGCAAATTTCAAGAATTTATTTAAGCCAATTCAGAATTTTTTCTCAGGCTTAAAATTTGTTTCTGTTTTGAAGCGAAAACATCCGGTGAGACCCCGAGTTAAAATACAACGTGTAAACAAGCGCAAGTATATACGCACACACACTTTGTGAAATGGCGTGTTTACATGGACGAGAAGTCAATCACGTTTTCATTACGTTTATGAAATATTTTTTCAGAGAAAATGGATTGTGGAGCTTCTGGCACATCCACCTCCACTGAAAGATCACTAATGGTGTATAACTGATTTTGATAAAAATGATTCTTAAAAATTTAAGAGGAAAAAATTGTTTTCTGTTAAGCTTTACAATTAATTAAATATATAGTTTTAGAACAAAGATTGCTCACGTATTTCTTTCTTTTATGTAATGGAATTGCATGATGATAACCCCTTATGATTTAGGTTCAACTCATGTCAGGAGTTCATACTTAATGACCCTTAACTGTTGATGACCACGATATCCAGTAATGTTCAGTTGAACCGTAAATGAGCAGGTCTGGACTAACATGAGCGGCTGGAGTCCACCAGTTGGTCTGGTCAAGGTCTGCAGCAGTGGTCTGGACGGTCAAGGCCACCATTATGAGGTCTGGTCGGCGTCTGGTAATTTTAGGAAGATCTGTAGTGCAGTACAGGTCCGACCTGGTCGTAATTAAGATCAGGTTAATTGGGGTTATTCACGGCGCTCTCGGCGGGGTGATGGCTCTCAGGTCTTAAAACCATCTCAGGGTCTTCAGGTCCCCCTCACAGGCCTCAGGTCCTCCACTCATCTTTAGGGCCTCTCAAGTTCCTCGTCCGTCTCAGGGGCGTCGTTGTAGCAGCAGATCAAGTTGACATGTATAACACGTTCAGGTGATAAATGGTGCTTCTGATTGTCGGTACAAAAGATTAGATTCAGTATAGGAATTCTGCAGCACGTGGGGCACCAAACGTTCATCCAATGACTGGAATGCTTTCTTGTCCAACCTCGACTGCTGAAATGCTTGTCTTTCTAGGCCTGACAGTCGAAACGTTTACCTTCCAGCCTCAACTGTTGAGACACTTTCCTTTCCATCCCCGACTGTTGAAACGTTATCATCTTCTCCAGCCACGATTGTTGAAACGTTTAACCTCTCCAGCCGGGACTTGGAACGTTTTCCTTTCCAGCCCCGACAATTGAAACGCTTCCGAGCCATCGGCTGCAGGGACCGGGAGACACTTGGCCTCTCAACAGCTCCAGTCAAGAAGGTACAAGAGACTAAAAGGTCCTCGTCAGACGTCCAAATGTTTAAAGCCTCAGTCCCTCCAGGAAGGACCGAGTTCCAGGGAATTCTGGAAGTGTGTGAGAGGCTTCCAGAAGACCCTCGGCAATCCTGGAACTCGGCGAGTTTGAAAGTCCATAATTTTCCCCGTGGAGATTATGGATGGCTGAAGTTTGCTGTGGGATTTTTTTTCTTTTTGCACAGCTGGTGTCGGGATCTACGACACGAGCGCAGCCACAGGTACAGACCATAGTCATCACAGCTAAAGCAGCCGCCACAACCACAAAGAAAGACACAGAAAAACCGCATCCACAACCACAACGACAAAAAACCTCTACGACAACCACAGCGACAATAACCACAGCCGTGATCTCAGGGATTGGTGAAGACAGTAAATTCAGGATGCACCATCATGTATCGAGTTGGGTTGGCTTCTGCGAACGCCAAGAGGAGAGAGAGAGAGGAAAGGAAAAATAGAAAATACCTCAGTTTATCTGCGGCCGGGGAGGATGGTGGTTGTTGGTGACCCAGGAGGCTATAGAACCGAGGTGGCAGTTAGTTAGTAGCAGTAGTAGGAATAACACTAGTGTTGTGGATAGACTGAAAGTCAAAATTTCGGACATTAGGGAGACGAAAATAAGGTCGTGAGGTCACACACTATTTAGAACTTCGCCAGGGACCGCAGGAGGAAGGAAGGGAGGAAGTTGTAGAGGAAAGAGATGAAATTTCTCAGAGCACAGGGAGGGCTGGAACACCTCCCCGACGCCCTTCTTCGTCGGCACCATCTGCGGCGGGCTGCCTCGGCCCCAACCGACTCTCCAGTCTTTAATTATATACCCGACGAGGAGGAAGAGGAGGAGGAGGAGGAGGAGGACCGGCACGGGAATTATTATTATCATCTGCTTCCTGAGGCAGGCAGGACGACCGACTCTCTCTCTCTCTCGTTCTCAGTTTTTAATAAGGTGGTTAGAGAAAGAGAGAGAGAGAAGAAGGGCTTGGACGTGGGGAAGGCGTAGTTATGAAATGGAAGAGAGAGAGAGAGAATTAAAGAGTATGTATAGGTAGGTTTTGTGACGTGTGTGTGGGAAGATTTTTTTTTTTGTTTTCTGGAAACGTGATTCTGGTGCCCTGTTCACCCCTCCGGCCGGCAGACTGTGTGTGTGTGTGTACGTTTCACTTATGACGAATCGTTGAGAAGCGTGTGTGCTGTGGCCAGTGAGAAGCCTGTGTGGTTCCTTCATTAAGGGAGGTAACAAGAAACGTGGGAGTCATTTGGCTAGACATGCATCCAGACCCGCTGGAAGGCAATACGCTTGATGTTAGATGATATGTTATGTTTCGCGGTGCGAGGAAGGCCGGTAAGGAAGGCCAAGTGGGTCATGTCAGCCTCAGGTCACTTGTTCCACCAAGCGTGAGAATTACTTACTGGTTTAGAAGGACATGCGTGATATATAAAAAAAAGAAAGAGATTAAAAGTTGGAAAATAAAAGTGACCCATTATTCTTAACCCCTTCAGCACGATGCTGGCCTTTGATCTGACCCTCAAGGGTCAGATTAAAGGCCACGACGCCATACCCTCAAGGGCCGCACCGTCGTGCTTGGGGTTCGCTCCGTGCCATCGTCTTCAAGGAGCGTATGTACGTCTTGCTGAAGAGTTGTACCGTCGTGCTCGGGGGTCGTACTGTATCTTCGTGCTCGAAGGTGCATTCCCACCGTCGTGCTCGGAGGCCGTGCCCTGCAGTCCTGCTCAGTACCAGCACCTGCGTGTCGTCCTCACCACCATCTTGCCCCCTCCCCCTCTCCTCGTGCTTGAGGTCCTCCTCAAATCAGGACCTGTGACGTGGGGGAGGGGGACCTCAAGAGGGACCTGAGGCTGACCTGTGTGTGTGTGTGTGTGTGTGTGTGTGTGTGTGTGTGTCTGGCCCTGAGGCGGGGTCCTGGTGGTGGATGGGGCTCCAGCGGGCATACGTTGCGCCGTAATGAGGCCAGGGAGAGCAAACACGTTGCCGAGAGGGGGAGGAAGAGGAAATAACAGTACGTCGTCGGCAGGAGCACATCACCCCGGGAAGAGGGATTGTATTGGCCCTCTGCGCTGGACCAGAGGGATGGAGTGAGAGAGAGAGAGAGAGAGAAAGAGAGAGAGAGAGAGAGAGAGAGAGGACCCATCTGGAGGAACTAGGTCAAGGAGGTTATTTAACATCTCTCTGATAGGGTGGAGTGGGCACCAGGTCCCCCTTGTCCCCCCACCTTACACTGACCTCATAAGAGTTTACTTATGACCCCACTTATGACCTGACCACTCGACCTGGGTTCTCCACACTCCTCATCTTCGTCCCGTGTGTTCCATTACACGTCTTGTCTCCTCCCAGTTTCCCCACCCCGCCTTCCCCGTCCTCTTCCACTCTGTCTTCGGACGGCATCGTCGCACCACGAGCCACTCATAAAAATGCCCCTCACAACCTTTAGAGTGAGTCTGTGAGTAATCTTAAGCCATATTCTTTCCCATTGCCATGGTCTTGACTCACAGTCGTAATTACTTAAGAACGTCATCATCTTATATATATAGATATATATGTTGATCATACTAGTCCGTAATGATAGTCATGGTGAAATCGCAATTTACTAGGAGTTCATATAGTTTTGTTTATCATGTAATTCATTACATGTGGCACAACATGTTTCGTGGAGACAATCCACCTCATCAGGTGCCAATAATCAACAAAGTTATTTAGATCCCGACATCACTCTCGGGGTACCAACTGGTGCCTAGCCTCAAATACCTCACACTGCTGGCCTGACCGACTGTGGCGTGTGTGTGTGTGAGGGGGGCTTGTGGTTAGGAGGGGAGGAGGTTGATTAGGGTAGCTAGATGCCTTTTGGACCAAAAAGTATTTTTTAGGCTTGGTGTATTTAATAGATCTTTCATAATGATTTGATTGATAATTGGTTGGGCTTTAAACTTGCCTGGGGACAAATTAAGGTTCTTAGTATTAGCAATTAATTTGGACTCAGTTGTGTTATGTGTGGATTAGTCAGCAAATGGGTATAGGATAACTGGACTTTTAAGGTCTACTGGGTGCCACATATATTGAAATGTATTACACATTATGCAAAACAATATGAACCCCCACTGAAATGCAAATTCACCTCCAAATATATGCGCATGTACATACACATACATATACATACGTATACATACATACATACATTCATACATACATAAATACATACATACATTCGACAAAAACCCACTATTCGGAGAGTAAAAAACAGAAAAACAGGAGTTCTGTATAATTTCGGTCTACATCCTGAGACCC
>JAYMFT010244677.1:0-10996 GCA_038088735.1 Panulirus argus
GTTGAACTTCCAAGGTGTCATCTGCTGCACCTCCAGGTTGTTTTCTGCTGTACCTTTAGGTTATCTCTTGCTGTTCCCCCAGCTTTTTTCTATTGTATCTCCATGTTCACTTCTGTTTTACCTCCAGGGTCTCTTCTGTGCACCTCCACGCTGATTTCTATTGTACCCTCATGTTCTCTTCCTCTGTCCTACTATGTTTTCTTCTGCTATACTTTCAGGTTAACTACTGTACCTCTAAGGCCTGCTTTGCTGTGCCGGTACACCTGACGTCACCATTATCAGCATGACGTCATCTGACTCAGTGCGTCAGGCAGGGTCAAGCCCCTCTGTACATCGGCCGCGATACCGCTGCTCCGTCTACACGTTTGCCAGTGTTAACGTCTGCGGGGGTCCATAGGTATAAGCCCAACCCAACTATAATAATCAACTGAAAAATGAGTAAAATTTATTGGTAAGTTTGAAAAGCTATCCATTAGATAGAACAGAAATCGAGACACTTGGCATAACGTTTATATTTGTCAACAATGACCCAGCCAAACTACCTGTTCGATGGTCAAACTGCTGGTCATGACATAGTTACCTGGCCCTGCCCACCACCAGGACCAGATCAAGACCATCATTTCTACCCTGCCCTTGGATAAAGCGAGACGTAGGTCACGTACAGTGTAGTACAGCTTATGTGTGATATGTTACATATTCACTGTGATCAGATCACGGAAAATTATGGTGTGACTTATTCACCAAAAACTTAAATGCTGAAAATTTAGAAAAATCAAATACGTTTCATGTGGTAAAAAAGTAATTTTTTTGAGAAAAATCCAGTGAATAAATGGTTTGCAAACTGACTTGACTGTGCTAGAAAATAGTGATTATAAAGATTTAGCACAACCTCCACTCTCGTGTGGGTCAGGTCAAAGTGATATGTATTTTGGGAACAGCAGCTGCCCTAGAGCTCATGTATGTACTCAACTTGTTACTCGTCTACAAAAAAATGAATAATGACTCATGATCTCAGTCGGTAGAAAAAGTCTGTTAAGTGAGAATGAAAACCAGAAAATTGGAAGATCCTTTAAACTGATGAACAGTCTGGTGATATGTTTATACAGTATAGAGATGACAAAGTGCGTGAGTATAATATAACATTCAAAAACATATACATTGGGTGAATATAGTGTGACCACTTGGAAATATTGCAAAAGTAAGGAATCTCGTGAAAGTCTCGTCACTCGTGACTGATGGCTGTCGCAACCCTAGACCTGCAGGGCTGTGGAAGGTAAGTAACGTAATTACTTATTCATTAACTTGTTTGGTTATCATGTTTCATCAGTTATAGGTTATATGTTGCACGCTGTTTACGGATCATGTTTAGTCAGTTATAGGTAATATATTGTATGCTGCTTGTCCATTATGTTTCATCAGTTATATGTCGTATATCGTATATTGTTTGTCCATCATATTTAAGAAATTACAGGTAATGTTGCACCTTGTGTGGGGATTATGTTTAAGCAATTATAGTTTATATGTTGAATATTGTTTTAGCGATCATGTTTCAACAATTATGAAATGTTGTACGCTGTTTGGCAATCGTGATTCAACAAATATTGGTAATATGTTGCACGATGTTTGGCGATCATGTTTCATGCATAATAATAGTTACATGTTGTACACTGTTTAACGATCATGTTTCATAATATAGGTTGTATATTCCACGCTGTTTGGGATCATCATTTTTTATTTTGTTTTTTCGCAGTTATGTGCAATATGTTGCACTTTGGCAATCAAGTAACTATGGGTAATATGATGTACGCGGCTTGGCTATCATGTTCTATCAGTTATAGGTAATATGTTGAAAGTTTTGCAGACTGTTTTTCGTCAGTTATAGGTAATATGTTGAACATTGTTTGGTGATCATGTTTTAGGTGATTATAGGTAGTTAGTCATCCTGGGGATGACATGTAAGTACTTAGAACCTATGGACTTGGGTAATATGTTATCGAAGCAGAAAACGAGAACTGTGGTTACACTCGGGCATAAAATAGTGATAGCGTTTTCCAATGTTTGTAATTCTTAATCAAGATGCCTGACTCTTCTAACCTGTACATCGTATCGTGTGACAGTATTACTGGTTACGTTGCTTTGTATATGACAACGACGCATTGAAAGACTTAGCAATATTAGTGTATTTAACGTTTTTAGTTATGGCTTCCATGAATCAGCTTTTACATACGATCATACTGTTTCATAATTCACAGTTTGAAAACTCTTTTCCTCTTTATGATTTAGTATTCAAGTTGATGAAAGTTAAAACAAGTACTTTACTAGCAAAATTACTTAAATCAATTAGTGACATGGAATGTATATTTAGAAATATTGAGCATGTAAATACTTTCACTTACAATTGAAATAGCTTTAAAAGCATTCGTAATCTCGTAGAATTTCCGTTTTGGGTTTCCGCGCTTGGCATGCTGTCTCATCTGCGTTGTGCCTTCACTTTTGGATCCACATTTTCGCTTACTCCTCAGGCTTAAGGATTGGATAAGGTGTCCCAGCCAGCTTGATGAAGAGCAGGCGCGATTTAGTATCAATGCTGAGACAGTGGCATTGATATTAGTGTTCATGCAGCTGAATGAACACTCACATTCGCTTGTTAATATGTTTACTGAATTGATGGCAGACAGTAATTTTTTTTTTTTTATATTGGGTTATTCATACTTTATCATCTATTTACTGTGGAAACCCCAGCGCTGAATCGTTCACTCATACTTGAAAGTGTTCACTCGGGTAACGAACAGCTTTGTCTCATAGCAAATGTCAGGATCAGTGGTTCTGTTTGCGGATCTAAACTTTCTAAGTGCTTCATCATTTCCATGTATTCAACTTCGTTGCTGTTTTCATAAACTTGTTTTGTAGAACGGGAAGCTACCGATCCCGATACAAATATCCTCCTAGCAAGCCTATCTACGAGCGATTTCTTAAATGCCTGGTGATCGTTGGCAAAAATTCAGTTTATTTGCCGCGTCATGTGCCTTCGTCAGATATTGTTCCGGCTAATGTTCACAAGATGCTAAATACCCGATTTGTTTTCCTAGCAACCATTTGGGTGTGCTTCATTTTCTTTTTATACTATAAGAATTCTACTTCCCAAGAGGAATGGACACACTCTCTAGGGATTGCACATCTTAACTTGGCTAATGTGGATGAAATAGAAAACGATTCGGAAGGCAAAATGAACTGTTTCAAAGATCTATTACCAGAATAACGTGGTCATTAACTATTGACTGAGAGATTCGTTAAGTGATCCCTAGTTGCACTTTGTGGTCTGATAATTAATCTTGCTTTGCATGTTTTTCAATTATCCATAATATCAATAGCGTCATAGATATATCTTTCAGGTTTCAGTTATATTTCATGTTACAAGGACTCGACTTGCCAAGCGTTCTCTCTATCTCTTTTTAAGATCCTAATTCCGACAGATTCCGACTCGTTTTCCAACTCGCGCAGATCACAGTTGGTTTGCCCACCTTTTGCTGATTTTAACTGGCTTTCCCATCAGTCACATATCCCAGGCTAGTTTCATCCACCTTTCATCATTCTTATAGATTTTAGTCTACTTTCCGCCGAAGACAATTAGAATATTCGACTTAATGGGTATCTGTCCTTCTCTCTGCACTGCACATGACAGTCCAAAGTAGGGAAAAAGGAACCTATTGTATTGCTTTTAATTGAGACGGGATACTGGGAAGCAGCGATGTTCAATTGAAGTTAGATGTGATGAGTAATCTGCAAAGGCAGGATACCTACCTGGGTGTTGAGGAGAGCTGTATAGCAGCTTCTTCACGGTGGTCGTGGACTGAGGTAGTGGGGTGGATGTTGAGGAGGGAGACATTGAGGGAATGGATGTTGTTAATGTTGTCGCTCTAGTTACAACTGTTGCTTCTACTGTTGATGCCAAAGTTTTTTTTTTTTGTTGGTGTTCCTTGCTGCTGATACAACTGTTTTTGCTCTAGTTGTTTTTCTTGTTACTGTTGCTGCGGTTTTTGATGATGCTGTTATTGCTGCTGCTGTTTTTGATAGTGTCCTACTTGCTTCTGTTGTTCTTGCCGTTGCTGCTGGTTTTGCTGGTGCTATTGATGCCTCCTTTTTTGGTGCTGCTTTTACTGATGCTACTATTTTTGCCATAGCAGGTTTGTTCCAGTTTCAGGGTTGAAGCTACTGCAGGGTCAGTGCAACCGCAGAATTGGTGCAGCTACAGGGTTCGTGCAGCTGCAGTGTTGATGCAACTGTAGCGTTGGCTCAGTTCCGGGGTTGTTGCAGCTTCACGGTTGGTGCATCTGTAGGGTTGGTACAGCTCCAGGGCCGGTGCAGCTGTAGGGGTGATACATCTGTAGCGTTGGTGTAGCTACAAGGATGGTGCACTCCCAGGGCTGGTGTAGTTCTAGGGCTGGTGCAACTGCAGGGATGGTGAAACTACAGGGTAGGTCCAGCGCAAGTGCTGCTGTAGCGGAAAGATTGGTGCAGCTGCAGGGATGGTGCAGATACAAAGTTGGTGCAGCTGCGGGATTCGTGCAAATGCGAGGTGGGTGCAGCTCCATGGTTGGTGCAACTGCAGGGTTGTTCCAGGTTCAGGGATGGAGCAACTGCAGGGTTGGTGCAACAGCAGAACTGGTGCAGCTTCAAGGATCGTACAGCTGCAGGGTTGATGCAGCTCTACGGTTGGTGCAGATGTAGGGATGGTGCAGTTCTATGGCTGTTGCAGCTGCAGGGTTGGTGAAGCTCCCAGGCTGGTGCAGCTCCAGTGTTGGTGCAACTGCAAGGCTGGTCCATCTCCATGGATGCTGCAGCTGGAGGATTGGTGCAATTGCAGGGTTGATGCATTTTCAAGTTTGGTGCAGCTGCAGTGATTGTGTGACTGCAATGTGGGCGCAGCTCCAAGGTTGGTGCAAGAGCAGGGTTGTTCCCGTTTCAGGGATGGAGCAACCGCAGAAATGGTGCAGCTGCAGGGATCGTGCAGCTCCAGGACTGGTGCAGTTGCAGGGTTGATGTAGCTCCGCAGATGGTGCAGATGTAGAGTTGGTGCATCTGTAATGTTGGTGCAGCTGCAGAGTTGGTGCAGTTCCAGGGATGATGCAGCTGTAGGGTTGGTGCAGCTCCTGGACTGGTGCAGCTCCAGGGTTGGTGCAGCTGCAGGGTTGATGCAGCTCTAGGCCCAGTGCAGCTGCAGGGATGATGCAACTCTAGCGTTGGTGCAGCTCCAGGGTTGGTGCATCTCCAGAGCTGGTGCAGTTGCAGGGATGGTGCAGCTGCAGGGTTGGTCTAGATCGTGGGCTGGTGCAGCTGGACGGTTGGTGTAGCTTCAGGGATGGTGAAGCTGCAGGTTTGGTGCAGTTGGTGGTTTAATGCAGCTCCAGGGATGGCGCAGCTCCATGGCTGGTGCAACTAGGGTTGTTGCAGTGCAGGGTTAGGGCAACTGCAGGGCTGGACCAGTTGTAGGGCTGGTGCAGCTCTAAGGCTTGTGTAGCTGCAGGGCTGGTGCATCTGTAGGGTTGGTGCAGATGCAGGGTTGGTGCAGCTCTAAGGCTGGTGCAACTGCAGGGATAGTGCAACTGTAGGGTTGGTGTAGTTGGAAGGATGGTACTGCTGCCGGTTAGTTCAGATTTAGTGCTGGTGCAGCAGAAGGGTTCGTGCAGCTGTAGGTTTAATGCAGCTGCAAGGCTGATACAGCTCCAGGACTGGTGGAACTGCAGGGTTAGACTGTTAGACTGACTCCGTCTATTGAATCATAATGAGCGCCACTGACAGTGGCTGGGACGGTTCTGTGACTGTGTGACGCCGGCACGTTGATCTAGAATTAATTTCTTATTCCCATGTAATGTTGTAGTCGTCATGGTATTTGAGATGGGTCTTGGGAGGCCATGAAGGTCTGGAGACGTGAGGGAGACCTCTCCTCCTGCCTGGACCATTCACTGTGTCCTAAGCTGCGGTTGGCACCCGACCCAGACCCAGGCTGGACTTGACACAGGCTGCCACAAGACCCAGCTCAAGCCTCCGTCATCACGGTGTAGAAATACTCTGTCCTCTGCCAATGGACGAGTTAATGTATAATCAGTCCTTATAATTCTCCTGAGAGACTCTCTCTCTCTCTCTCTTTCTCTCTCTTTCTCTCTCTTTCTGGTATTTATGCAGGAATATTGACAGACTACGAGTGATAGAGGGGATACTTCAGATCACTACACAAAGCCCTCCCGAGGGCTATACAGTCAGGGTATAAAGTGAGGGAATCACCACCACACTATTACTGGCAATACCCACGTCATATCTCACCAGACCACATCATTACAGCCCAACATATATACCATGAAATGTTGTTAAGTAAATCATCACTAAAACAAGTAAGTAAAGACTGTAATACCACATAACTTTTTTCTTGGGGCATGGCATAAGTGAGGATTAGTTACTGAATGGGAAAAACAATACATGAAGTTATTCGGTACAAAATATGATTAAGGATAATATTTATTTCATTATAGTAATTTTATTACATTTACGCTTGTTCAGTGGTAATAAGTCTTTTGTCAAAAAAACTCGTTAATTGCAATTCGCTTGTCGATAATCCTGCATACCAACTAAACAAGTACAAAAGCGCTGTTGTATTTTTTTACGCAAACCTTCTGTGCTATGTATATTATGTAAGCGTTTTCTTGTGTAACCTATAAATGTATCTTGTGTTATTTTCATCATCGCGTATAATAATTCAATAATGGTCAGATGGTAAGTGGGGTGGCCATATTGTAAGTGAGGGAGGTGCGTTGTGGCGCGGCTCGAGTCGAAGGTTGACGGCTGGTGTGGTGAGTGTGGAGGGACGGTCTAGGACTCTGGTGGTCTGGATGACTTGTTATATTTTGTACAGCTCGAGTTTGGTCTGGTTGTGTTCAACTTGGATATAGAGAAGAAACCTAAGTCATTATAGGTTAGGTTAATGTTATGTATAAAGGGTCGTTGTTACGAACACTGGTTCTGTATTGTGAAGGTACTGACATAGTCCTGGGATATCCAATGTTCCTTTTTGTAAATATGTAAATAATTCTTCTTGTAAATAATTCAACTTTTCTCTCCCTGAATTTTTCTAAGTTTAATTCATATTGGACAGTTTTTTGACAATTATCCTTAGTTACAAGTTTCATCTGTTTCGTTTCGTTGAGTGTTTCGTTATTGACAAGAGGCGTGTTTCCATAAATCCCCCTCAGGGTTACTATCCACATGAGTTGTCCATAAACCAGAGAGAACCGCTGGTACAGATCATGACACTGTCATAGCACCAGGCACACAGAAAACACCTGTGGATCTTGTTCGATGCTTATTGACTGTCTTATCATTTAGTCAATCCTCTCTATAGCCACATTCTTCCTCGCTGTTTTCTAACGATCTTCAGCTGGTGGATCGAATCATAGAATGCTTGTTAATGCCCTGTTCTATGTTTTGACGGGTGAACCGACAGATTTTACGTTGTACAAGAATTCTGAAGAAGTAAAAAAAAAAAAGTAGAAAAAATATAATTTTTCACACATTGGTGATGCACTGTAAAGTAGATAACTAATAACAGTAAATTGATAAATAGATATAATTAAAAGTACTGAGAATTTAGACTTTTTACAATAGAAATTCAGTTAGGATGTTGTAAACATGAATACATGCTTTGTAGAGATCAAATTGTTCGTCACTTACTCGGTGAAGAGGCAACAAAGTAACTGTAACCCATATCACTTTTCATCGGCCATACATAATCGGTGAAAATATCATTTGTACTATTGATGACACTTTAAATAAACCATCATTATTTCTACTCATAAATTTCATTTATAAGAGTCCTAAACCCACAACATTCGTCCACACGGCCAAATGCAAGATATGCCTTGCGTGTCACACAACACTATACTAGCAGGAGTGTTGTAAATCATTCAGTACAAGCACCGTGATCTGCACGACTGTTAGGTCAGGCTAAATGAATTTAATAGTATCGGACACTTAGAAGACACTGGATATATTCTCACGCTATTAGGTTGAAACTGCAGAGTCGGGAGTCAGTCTCTGATCATGTAGAGAGTTATGAACACTATGTGCTTAAAAGGTAAAAGTGATTTACGTGTTCGACTGCGACATATCTAGGTCGTGTCAGGCTTGGTGAAAATAAAACAAATTACACGTTGTGAAAATTATTAGAATCTAGATCTATTGTTCACCACAAGGTTTGTGAAAGAGAATATAGCGAGAGGTACTGAGACAGACAGATAGAGAGTAAAGTGTAACAATCCTACACATATTCATTACCCCAGCTGAAATTACAGCAGTTTTGTCCTGGTCGTACATCTTCATCGCTGATTTATCATTAACGTTAGGTGATGATCAATTTATGGTCCCCAGAGCGGTAGACGTGGTCAACACGGAGGTAAAATCTGGCATTACCGATGTTCTTCGTACATTCACAACACGGCAGGTGATAGATAGGAAAAATGTCTGAATTTCTGGACTGGTAATTTCACTAACATTATGTAAACTGACAAAGGAGTGTCTGCTGTTTACATTATGGTTATGAGATTTCCGAGGGGACTGGGGTGTAATATATTTAGAAACATGGTGTCCAAATGAGCGTTACTGAATGTTGAACCAGCATGCTATCGACTCCATGATCAGCTTCTATAAGGTTTGTGTATACAGTGTTATAATTTCATGCCTATTTATGAGGAATTGATGGTTTTAATATAGTGCCCGCGGCCCCAAGGTACCTTAACTCTCACAGGGTTGTCATACGTGAAAATACGAGTGAAGTATTTTGTATAAGTTGAATCCTGGATTTATTATGTATCATTGGATTTCATACGTATTCTTTGCTTTGTTAGTGACCTTTGATTGTAAGGCTGGCATATCTGTCCGACCAAGGAAGATATATTTGAGAAATATTATTCTCCCAGACTGATGTCGTGCCAATCTAGCGCGAACGCAATATCTAATACGATGTATATCTTAGCTGCTACCTCAGCAGTCAAATAGCGTTAAAATAATCGGAGGTTGTGTGGCTGTCGTCTGCTCAGATGTCATTTTGTTTTCATACTCTCGAGAAAGAAGAAGCTGGTGCCACATATCATGGCATAGGTTTACGTGGATGACCGAGCCGCTCTGCATGCAGAAAAAGTGGAAGTATACAAAAGCATTTCAAGTTCCACCGATTTTTCAAAAGATTCCAAAAGTTAGTGTTAATGGTTACAGTAGCACATAAATATCGTACATATATCTCTACAGTGATCAAAATCAAACAAAGCTTTCATAATCAGATAAGATAGTTTTCTCATTAAGCTCATTTAACTTAATGTGCCACTCACAAACAAGATTAGTTTACAGTAACGTTCTCTACACTCTCCTTTACAAGCTTCGATCTTAACCAAAAGATGGCGTTAGAGGCAATACTTGACAACTTCATAAAAATTTTACTAACCTGGGGTAGTTACACTTCCTAAATAAATTTTCCTTTGTTCAAATTTGTGACCAGTGTTGCCGTTTTGTGGAAATTCGTCTGCTATACAGTGCTAGTGTGGAAATCTAGCGAACTCTGGCAGCATACTGTGGATGATGTGGACGGATTACCACAGTGTGGAAATATATTTCCACGTATTCTGATTTGTCATTTTATGTAATAAAAAATGTATTTTAATGTAATAAAAATGCCTCTAAGCAATAGAGGTTTCATTCCCTTATTCATAAACTCAATACGAAGCACTGAAACAAGTATTGGTGAAACATAAACCAGTTAATGTTGACAGGAAACGAAAATCCTAAGCTCAGTGTGCTTCCAGCTGTCTGTGGATACAGTAAGTACCTTCGTATTGTTAATCACATTCTGACGAGTGAATACACCGCATACGTCTATTATAACCCCACTGTAGGAGTATAAATCCTGCCCAAGCACTTGCTTTTATACATGTCATATTTAGTCATGTCCTCCCTAGAAAGACTATGTAATAAATCAGTTTTCTATGATTTCGTCGCGGGAATATTTCCCGTGATTTTTGTCATGTCCTCTTAATAAGTGATATCTGTCACATTTGACATTAAGGTTGACATGGCAACAAAACGGAAGATGAGGGAAGAGTGGCTGCTGAACAACGAG
Organism: Panulirus argus; assembly: GCA_038088735.1. NCBI lineage: Eukaryota > Metazoa > Arthropoda > Malacostraca > Decapoda > Palinuridae > Panulirus > Panulirus argus. The sequence goes on from JAYMFT010244677.1 coordinate 10,160, forward strand.
TTCCGGCCTTGGTTGAGGTGTGTGGAGGGAGACAGTACACGAGCAAGGTGTATTACATGCAAAAAAGAGTTTGGTGCTGAGCTGTCAACAATCAAGCGGCATAAGGTGTGTTACTCAAATATGCATGAGTGTATTAGCGCAAATACGGTACCAACTGATGACATTTTTCAATGCGGAAGCATCTTTCCTTATACGGATTCCACAGGTGTACAACATTAATTAACATGCGTGTCTCTCTTTCAAGGCATCCCACATGCATGTCTGCAATGAGGCACGACAGCAACAAGGGATGGATGGGGGAATCGACCAGCAAGGTGTCCAGGAAGATGTTCACCATCCTCGTAACGGCGTGGCATTTGCAACCATCTTACTGGCGTGCTTCATTGCAGAGCATAACTTACCCCAAACAACAGCGGATCACTTAGTACTCCTCATGAAACACATGTTTCCGGACTCTGTTATTGCCCAGGGAATGACTATGAAACGTACTAAATGTACTGAGGTAGTTAAACTCCTTGGCAGGTGTGTGTTAGAGGAACTAGTAGAAAAATTAACGAAATATAAATTCTCTGTAATTGTAGACGAAAGCACAGATGTCAGTACAATTAAGTCATTAGCAGTAATTGTCCGGTATTTTGACACCACGCTAAACAAGATAATGACAGGAATGTTCCAGCTACTTGACACACATGATCCCAACCAGGATGTGACTGGATCTACAGGACATAGCCTATATTTGACATTGATGAACACCTTACGTTCCCACCAGATTCCTCTAGACAACTTCATTGGTTTTGCAGCTGACGGTGCATCCAACATTATGGGTGCACACAATTC
>JAYMFT010244688.1:0-10996 GCA_038088735.1 Panulirus argus
AAATTTTTTTTCTTGACGTAATTGTTTGTATGCCTTTGTGATGTATTCTTAAAAAGACTGTGACCTCATGTGCACTCATCCACTCTCTAGCTGTCATATCAAATGTACTGAAACTAGAGCAAACCAGTCACAGCTAAGTCCCACAGACTGTTCCATGGTTTACTTTGATAACTTCTTATGTGCTGGTTCAGTCCATTGACACCACATCACCACTGACATATGACATCAATCAAAGTCACTTTATCTTATGCAGTCCTCTCACCTTTCTGAATGTTCAGGATGTACCTCCTTTACCCAGTATTTAATTATCTTGTTCTTCCCCTCCCCTTGTTTATTTGTGGTGCTGTACAAGGGGGCAGGGAAGAGAGTATGACATAAGCTCCATTAGTGATGTAATTGTGAAATGGTGCCTGGTCAGCTCTGTTGTTTTTACACTTACCATGTTTCCATCAGCTCTTCACATCTCTGGTACATTTTCTTCCCTTCAGCCCTTTTCTTCATCAGTTCATCAGTTACAGTACTTCTGACATCCCCTACTTTCCTATGGCATTACTCTTATTGTATTAATCCTCTTCCTCAGCACTCCTACATTAGTTTTATACATCTCTAGCTCTGCTTTATCTTTTCTTTGTATTTCTAATGGTTTCATACATTTTGAAAACTTTTTACAGTTATCCAAAACTTGAGCACTTCAGCAGCCATCTTCTAAGGGCTGTTGTTTCACCTTATATTGTTGCACTTTTATTAGCTGCATCATTTTTCATGTCTTATACCATAAAATAGTCATAGTAATACACAGGTTACAGTAGCTCAACCTTTGTGTTTGCTTGCTTTGGTTAGTGAATTTCATTTAAGTGGTGCCCAACTTTTTTGAATCTCTTATCACTAAAACATGTTGCTTCATCATCTGTACCACCTTAGTGCCCAACTTTTTTGAATCTCTTATCACTAACACCTGTTGCTCCATCATCTGTACCACCTTACATCAAAAAATCTGTTTAGCATAGTAAGGTACTTTTTACTTAGATGATGTGTTTATGACATTATTTAACACAAGAATGGTATTTAAGATGAATTATCTAACATTTTTGAACTTACAAATTTATTCATATTCATTTCTTCCAAAGATTTAAGATTTTTAAGGCTAACACCTTTGGTCAACTGGACAGTGCTTATATATATATAACACCATTGGTCAACTGGACAATGCTTGTATATCACTAGTAGGATGCACACTGACAGTTAAAGGTGGACAGATGTAGTGAGAGATTTTGTTAGGGCTAGGGATATTTCAAAGGAAGATGTTATAAAAATGATTGGGTGCTGTATGCATCTCATGCATTTGTGTATGAAGGTGGTATGAGTGGAGACCTCAATCTCAATTGACACATCAGCTCAGTGTGCAAAGTGAAAACGTAAGAGGTGTTTGATGAGTGTAGAAGTTCATCTTTAACACCCTAAACATAGGTTGATGATTTAGAAAAAATGGATGGGGGTCAGTGATGATGGTGCAGAGGGTGCAGGTGCCTGATCCATGTCATTGAGTTGGGAATGGAATGTTAACAATAGATACATCGATAAATGGATGGAAATATTTTTTCAGTTGATCATTCTATTTCCCTCGAAGCTGATGCATTTCATTTGTGGATTTGCAGCATTACCTATAAGAAATTGCTCCATCAGAGTTAAGCTTGGTTTTGTTACAAAGCGGTCTTATAGATATAATAGAGGACAGTAGTTTGATGACATTAAATATAAGCTTTACTCAACTGCTCTTCTGTGATTCTGAAAGACCAAGACAATTGTAAAGTTTTCACTTTTGCAGAGAGATGGCTTCTTTATCATACTCAAACCTTTATAATGTAAACATTCTTGCCTTGGAATGTGCTTCATTATTTTCTGTTTGTGGTAAGATTGGCTACTGTTTATGTTATCTGATATTGTAGAAAGTGCTTCAAGTTTCTGATCCCTTTTTTCCAGATTATGATTGGTGACAAGGGTAGAAACACCTCTTTCAGCTGCCAATTTTTCTTCAACCAGTCTGTTTACATAAGCGAACAGGTATAATGTACTCTGATGAGAACGTTTGTTGATATTTTTTAAGTGACATCGATGTGTCAATAGACAAAGATGGGCAGTATTGGATACAGTTATTTAGGGTATTATTAGTATTATAAGTCAGCTGCTAATATTTCTTCAACCAGTCTGCTAACAAAAGTGAAGAGGTACTCTGATGAGAACATTTGTTGATATTTTTAAATGACATTGCTGTGACAGTGGAGTAAGATAGGTAGTATTGCGTACCATTATTTATGGTAGTATTAGTATTGTAGAATTTTTTTTCCTTGTTTTCCAAAGAGTTAAACAGGACATATTAAAACTGTAAGCCAAAGTGCACAGTTAATCATTAACATAGTATTATTTGAGATTGCAAAAAATTAGGGAACTAGGTCACTTACTAGAAGGCTAAACTTTGCTGTAGTGAATATTCAGATCTCAGCACACAAATTTCTGTTTCTCCTAAAAATAAGAAATTAAAATCAAACTATTAGGTAAAATGAATAATGATAAAAGAGAACATCAGCCCCATTCATTAAACTGCAGCATGTTGCACATACTCCTCTTTCAACATATGCACTTCAAATTTGACTCTCTGATGTGATTGAATGACTTCTTTAAATAGTCTTTCTCTTATGTAATAACTGATATGGCACAGACACATTGCACCTCAATCAAGCTCTTTGTAGCATATTAACAATAAGGTATAGAAAAATGTATCAAGAAATAAGTCAGTTGAAAGAGGTAGGGAGTTGAGTGAGCATGTCATTGTCCCTCCCTCCATCGATAGTTGAGGGAGGTAGGAAGTTGAATGAGCAAGTCATCGTTCTTCCTACTAAGCAGACTTGACATTCACATCACCACTGAGATGACTTTGATAAAATGAAATGGCTGCATTGCTCTGTTACTGTGCTGATTCTAGTTATACAGTGGTTGTAGTAGAGTAATTATAGAACATTAAGAAATGCTTAAGAGCCAGTTTTTCTTTTAGAGATTGTAAGAGGAAAGATGAATTACTCATAAACTTTGATTATGGTGGATCATTAAAGTAACTAAATTGCTGAATACCAGCTAATTGAGAAAACAATATATTTCAGTACGTATATAATGTTTAGAGTACTTGTACTGAGACTTTTCTCATCATGTGTATGATGTCTCCTTGTATCCTTATTTATAGCAAAGTTGCTCTTTTATGTACTAATTGATTAGTCATAACATCATGTCTCAATGACATGAGAGAAAGAAACCGGAACATTTATTGTGGCATTCTTTGAGATTATTTGGTGTACAGAAAAGCAGAGTAGTTCCATTTGTTTTTGCTCAGAAATATGAATGAGATATTCTTTAGCATTTGATTTGGTGAAGTTACATGTAAGTAAAGAGAAAGAAAAGCATTAGAATACAGGGAAATAGGAAGCAAATGTTTTTGGAAAAGAACAATTGCAAAAAATATATATTTTAAACATTTTATGAAAAATAGGAATATTTTTCTTTCCAGCCTGTTTTAAGATTTTGATAATATCCCCCAGGTAGAGGCTATAGTAACATACTACTTGAAAAATGAATCGGCTCAAATTCATCTTCAAACATGCTTTGTTTCTGCTTCCAACTCTACTACTGGGCTGCAGTTCCAAGGGTGAGTGATTCACTCTGCAAATTGTCCTTTATCACTCTGGTAACCCAAAAGTTTCCAAACTACTACTACTTTTTTTTTTTTTTTTTTTTTTTTTTTTTAAAAAAGATTGCAGTTGAAAGACAGGTTAATAGAATATTGATGAACCTCAGAGAATAAGAAAATGTTTTAGGAGATGAACATTATGAGAACAAACTGGAGCAACAATGAGGGGGGCAGATGGGGAAATGGTCACAAGTAAGGAAGAGGTAATAGAGAGATGGAGCGAATAATTTGAAGGGCTGTTTAATGTTGTAGATGGACGGATGGTAGATGTGTTGCATTATGTAAGATGCATTGTAGCAAAATGAAGAGTGAATGAGACTACAGTTGAGTTTCTTAAGAAAATGTATTGCTGTTTATTAGGTAGTCAGCCTTTGCATTGCTTAAGGTGAGGTGCATGAGAACTAGAAGAATGCATGTATAGTGCCTCATATAAGGCAGGCAAGGGAACAAATGTGCATTCTCAAATTGCAGAGATGTAAGTCTGACGAGTATACCTGATAAGGTACAGTATGTTGGAAATTGGTGATCGAGAGAATGGTGGGAATCACAGGATATATGATTGTGGGGGAGCCTTGTGGCTTCAAGTGAGGTAGAGAATGTATGGACCAGGTGTTTACTTTGAAGAATTTGTAAGAGAAATACTTGGAGAAAAAAATTGAATTGTGTGTGGCATTTATGAATCTGGAGAAAGTGTATGACAGGACTTGTGGAAGTTGCCACAAGCAAATGAGTTAAATGAAAAGTTATTAAATGCTGTGTGGAGTTTTTATCAGGGTGGTAGGGTATATATGTGAGTAGGAGAGGAGGCGAATGAGTGGTTTTCTGTTAAGGTGGTTGTGTGTCAAGGTTATGTGATGTTATGATTGTTGTTTAATCTGTTTATGAATTTGTTGTTTAATCTGTTTATGAATGGAGTGGTGAGTGAGGTAAGTGCAAGGGTCTTATAGTAATGGGTGGGTCACAGTATAGGTGGGGGTAGAAGGGCATAGGAGGTGAGTCAGATGCTGTTTGCAGATGACAAAACACTTTGTGGCAAACTCCACACAGTGCAAGTATCCTGCACACTACATTTCAATTCTTTTTATTCACTGTAGCTTTCAGTGCACACCAGTTTTTCTCTCTTGAAAGACTCTAACCTCATTTTCAGCTTTTTTAGTACCATTCTTATATTTAGGTACTGTAATTTATCAACAAATTCCAATTTTTCCTCACATCATCTGCATACAGCAACTGTGGTAACTTAAGTCTGTTCCACTTTTGTTCAGCAGTATACTTTTGAATTCTCACCTCTCTCATCTCATGTAATACCCTTTTCAGAAGAATTTCTAAGGACCATGATGATAAGTTATGGTATACTTACTCTTTGTATACAACTATGGTAGTCTAGATTTTCTCTTGTCTTTCATGCATGTTTAGACTGTAGTAGTAGTGGGAGTATCATATTGTTCATGATCTAGAAAAATAGGTTAACATTTACTGCTGTCATGAAGATTTTGTGTTACAGACTTTTGAGTGCTATTGGAGACTTACTTAGTTCATCATTAGGCAAGAATATGACGGAGGCACTCTCAGTTGCTATCTCATCCTTGCCTGGTGCCTCTTCGGCTTTCCGAACCCTTGGCTCCAGAGTGGCAGTAATGGTTCCTTTTGAGAAAATTCTTGTGAAGGACTATGAAGCAACTTTGAATTTCAGTACTGAAATTATAACTATCATTAAGAATGACTTGCTTGTGGATGTTAATCGAGTAAGTATGATGCCAGATATATGAATTAACCCTTTAACCTTCACACAGTTCTTTCCCTTTTTTAAAACAATCAAGATTTTTTAGCCCTAACATACGTTACTATTCTTATAGTTAGAGAAATGAATAGCATAAAAGTAAACTTATCCTTGTAGTACCCAAGGAGGAGCATTTGCTTCATTGCAATCAGAGTTAAGAGTGGACAGTGTTGTTTTCATTTAATTTTAATGTTTATTTTTTTCTGCCATACATAGTTATGGAATGAATGTCATTTTGCTTTAATTCCTTTTAGAAACAGAATTATGTATTAGTATATCTTATTAGTTACTGTATCAAAACCATTTATACAGATACTTTATATATATATAAACAGGAATTGGCAAAAATTAGGCAGACACCTTAAGTAAAAGAAGTGAGTAGGATTATTAAGTAGGAGCCTCTGTAAACACTGCATTAGAGTTGCCTTTTGCTAGTGGCCAGTTAAGGATGAGGCACTAAAGCCTAGGAAGTGGCAATGGAGTTCATTAGATTTGGAGACTGTTGCCATGGACACCCCCTTGACAGAGTTCCAGGTGGGAACAAGCATCAGAGATATAAATAGATAGATAGAATTGGCAAACTTGCAATTTTTATAAGTGATTGTCATGTTGAAACATTCAGCACCCCATACACACCTACTGTTGTGCCCCTACCCAGAACAGCTTTTAAATTGTGACAAGAATTTTTTAGTTTAAAGATCTTTGTCTCTGGATGTTGACAGCATGGTGAAGATCTCATGTAATTAAAGCTTTTTCAGAGTGAAAGTCAAGGGACCCTCATGGTAATACTTTAAACCAGCATGGGACCATAGGTTTTAAACCATCTGTCTATATCTCTCATGCCTGTTCCGATTGGAACTCCCTTAAGGGGGAGGCCACGGCAATAGAGTCTCCATAGCTAGTAAACTCTAGTGCACTCCAGTGCATATACTGTACTCTAGTAATGCAACTATAACATTCATCCAGTTTTCTGAGTTTCTAAGATCAAATAGACTTCTTAGTTTGTGAGCTCTATACTTTTCTCAGCACCCTTTTGTACCCTTGCTTTATATTATAACAGTTGTAAGTATTTGAAACTAGATGAATGATTAAGATTGTAGACGCCATGGGTTGTATTCCATACAGACATGTGTTAGCTGTTGTAAGAAATTTTATTGTGCAAATGATGAAAAAAATTGCTATATTATTGTCTTAGGTTTATTGAATTCATATACACTGCATCATAGATAAGTGGAGTTCACTGTAAAGGAGGCTGTTGCCATGGCCACCCCCTTTAGGAAGTTCCAATTGGGAACTGGCATTAGAGATATAGATAGATAAATAGACAGAGATAACCAGATAAAATTATTGCATGTTTATGGAGCATTCTTGAAACATTTTGTGACAAAAATATTTGAAGTACAGTCATTATAAAGGATATAACAACAACATATTTGAGCAATAAAAAGTCTCATATCAATATTATAGTGAGATAGCATTAAATGCTTCAGTGTATTTATTTGATTTATTTATTATTGCTCCGGGGCCTCCTCACCGGAGACTCTTGCAGCTCAAGACTGTGCGACATCCAGTAACAGGGAAATGATGTACTTCTTTGGAGTTAGAAGTTCTTTTAGGGGACTGTACTTGCAATAATACAGCCTTGCCAAAGGTGACTTTTCACTTGCTGTGTAATCTCAAGCGGGTGGAGTCCAGTAACATCAGTACTGTTATGTTTTAGGAGCCTGCATAATTTTCCTTTGCTATTTAGCAGCTTGCAGCTAGTGTTAGAATGAGATCCTAGTTGTGGGTTCAGTAAGAACAAGACCTGTTTTGGGATATGATCTTTACTCTTTATGTATTATGTATTAAGAAGTTAAATGGTTTTGATTAGGAGGAAAGATTAACCTTGTGGGATAATAATGCTTAATTAGTGTGATTAGAGAACAGCTAAGTTGGAGAAGAAGTTACGTGGTTTTGATCAGGAGTGATTAGCCTTTGTGGGCTAATCACCGACAGTCAGATGGATCATCTGTGCAGCAGGATGAACACACTTTAAATGCCTGACAGTTGTAAATGAAACTTGTATCTTGGAATGCCACCTCAGTTGTACACTGAAATATTTTGATATTGATTAAATACAAATTAAATATTCAGGGCTTTCCTCTTCCCTTCATATGAAGCTGTCAGTACTATTAAAGCAGGGCTTTAAATATTATTAGCACTAGATGGATTTTGTAGCAGAGTGGTAATTTGTAATTAGTGGGCACCTTTTAGGAAGGAGTAGTGTGAGGTTACCTTTTCTTAATTTCACTTTATAGAGTGCTCTGTTGCTTTGTTTGGTCCAGTAGATGTTTAATTTTTGAAATTATAGGCTATTAGTTCTAGCTGTGTTATGTGATGGTGCAGAAGGTATGTCAGAACTACATGCAATTTTTTACTTTATAGGTCATATTCATGGCTTATTTAATTTTAGATTTATGGAATAGAGTCTCACAAGTTTGCAAGCTTGATCACTTCACTTGAGAACATGAAGAGGTGGTTACAGATAAAGAAGAAAGGAGATAAGGACAGTATTGTCAAGAGGAGTACACATGACATGCCTCTGGAGACACTCTACCAAGCCATTCAGGCCATGGGAAATGAATTCTTTGCTGAGAATATTTTAAGAAATGTTAATTACACCTACCTTCTTGTTGAGGTAAGAAGTATTGTTTAAATGATTGATTATGAAATATATTGATATTTTGTTCCTATTTCTTGATATAATCACATTTCCTACTTTTGTGTGGTACCTTTAAGAACAGAGAAACTTAGCCTTATTTACATGCATCCAATCTCTGGGTGTCATTTATAATTCACTGACACCAGAGTATGCCATCCATTGCCAAACCCCACAGATTACATAATGGTTTACTCTGACTTTTTGTCACAACTTGGTTTTGATCATGTATAGCACATTTACCCCATAGCTTTTACTACTTGTCACATGTCTCTCCTGAATGTTCAGGTTCCAGTACCCTAAAGCCTCCTTTATTCCATCCTTCCATCTTATTAGTCTCTTCTTCACATCTCTTTCTCTAGGATTCTGTCAAGCCTTCATCAGTTTCCCTTCTATTGCTTTCTGCCTATGCCCAGATCATTTTACCACACCTTGATGTAGCCTGTTCACTGAGTTGAGTGATCAGTTCGTAGGTTCTAATGAAAGAGTTCTTTGTTGAGAAGACTATGTTAAGGAATATATACAGAGGAGCCGTGCAACCCGTTTCTGTGCGTGTGGAGGCCCTAAAGCTGACTACTGGTTATACATATATAGAAAATGGAGGCTAGATCTATCTATACAGGAGATACTATTACATATGGTGCATGTTACATAAATGTGTCTTTATCTGTCCTGTATCACATATCTACACTTGATAAGTTCTCTCAGTCAGACCTTCTTTTGACAGTGTTGTTTCTCTCACCATCAACAAGCCTCACACCTCATATCACCTTTAGCCATTACATTTTCAGCACATCCTTCTTTCCCCTGTCCTTTACATTCATACAATGCTGCTGGGATTAATATATCTTCTGACACACCCATCTTCGGCCTTATGATACAAAATCTTCCTGCCACATACTCAAAAAACATACCAAAGACTTAAACGGCTCATCTGGCCTGTGATTCAATTTAGCTGCCATGGTTCCATTTACTACCTCATCCAATCCCAGGTACCTAAGGCACTTGGCTCCCTCCAGGTTCTCCCCATGTAAACTCATGCTCAAAATGCCTTGGCTCACCCCCTACAAAGATGTTTGGGCTTTCAAATAGGATAAAGGATGTAGAAATGGGAATATTGGAATAGGCGAGGAGAATAATAGGAGAGCATTTCTGAAAAGTCACTTAAGGTAGGTTGAGGGGAGGACAAAAGTAAGACTGAAAGATTGAATCAAATAATGCGTTGATTATAAGATATGAATGTTTAATTTCTTTTTTCACTGTATATTAAATGACCTGAGCGGAGATTTTTTGTGCAATTTTTCTATGATTAGGATAGACCATTGTATTCTTGGTAAGATTGACATCAATGAATGTGTTGTGTTCTGAAGTACTGAAAAGTTTTCATCTTACTATTCTTACAGATAGATAACATGAGGATGCAAGCTCTTCTGTCTTCTGATTGGTTAGATCCTTTACTGATGCACATGAATACTGCTGTGGCCAGCCTGTCAGAACTTAGCAGCTTAGGAGCCGTTATGGATCTAAATAAAGTAAGTTTCTGTTCATGACAGTTCCACTTACAGAGTTCTGAAACATTTAGATAATTGAAGACCTCCTGTGCTCGTAATTTTTTTATGCCCAATGTAGAATATTTATATTATTTTTTGATATTTGTTCATCATTTTCTATGATAGTGAGATAGTGCCAGGTGTGTTCAAAAAAATACCTTTATATTCTCACATCTGCTCTAGCTGAAATATAAAATGCATTCTTTTCATTCTGTGCATGCCTCTCACCCTCCTGAATGTTCAGGCTTCAGTCGCTCAAAACCTTTCTCTCTGTCCTTCCATCTCGTTCTTGGTTTCCCATTCCTCCTATCCTCCTCCATCTCTGACATGTATATCCTCTTAGTTAGTCTTTCTTTGCTTGTCCTTTCCATATGTCCAAACCACATCAGTACACCCTGCTTATCTCTGTCAGTTATCTGCTGTTTACTATGACTCCTCTCTCTTGTGCTGTCATCCCTTCTGCGATCAACATGCTTTAATCATGTATTGTTGCCAGCATTTCTTTTTCAATAGATCCACCTTGTTCTGTTTTTATGCATTCAGGGCCTAAGGCTCTCATTTGTACAAAACTCTCAGGACTGTTGTACCTTAAAACATACCTAACATTGCCATAACAATCACTAACCTTTCCTTCCACTTACAACTCAATGCATTCAGGACCATGACTTTCTCTTCCACTTGACTCACTTCACTTCTCATAGTTCCATATGCTGCCAAGTCCATGCCCAGCTACCGAAAGCACTTCACTTCCTTGAAGTCCTACCCATTCAAACTCAACACTCAAATCATCCTGTCCACACCCTCTGCTGCACTTTATTACCCTTCTTTTTTTGACATTTACTCCCAACTTGCTCCATTTATACTCTTAAATTCAGACACCAGCTTCTGGGGTTTTTCCTGGGGTTTTCCATCACAGCTGCATTATCTGCAAACAATAACTGATTTTCATCCTATACCCACCCATCTCATCAACATTACAAACATTGATTCAGCATATCACAAGAGATCTTGTATCCAAGATGAAACTTACATAGTAAGGACATTGAAATTCAACTCCTCAGTTGTCCAGCAGTTACCTCACACAGACAGACACACAAATGTCACCAATTTTCTTGACCTTTGAAGGGGTTCCTAGCAGAGGAAAATAAACTAGTATATATATATATATATCCCTGGGGATAGGGGAGAAAGAATACTTCCCACGTATTCCCTGCGTGTCGTAAAAGGCG
>JAYMFT010244699.1:0-10996 GCA_038088735.1 Panulirus argus
GCTTCCGGGAAGGACCCCCCCCCCCCTCTGTCCCTTTTGCTACTGGTAAATTGCACACACACACACACACAAGCACATTTCCCCCCCGTCCTCCCGCCCTGTAACCAGGGATTCTCAACACTGCACACAAGGTCACTCGCCCCAGACGGTGGCAACACACCCATCCTTCCCCCTAACCACTCAGGCTTTTATGGGGCTATTGTGGTTTTCACTTAAATAGCTCGAGATAAATGAGTACTTCGGAACACTTACCTGAACCATTAAACCCGAGGTCTAACCTCCGCTGTCTTAGTTACTGAAGGGAACATGATTATTTCGTGTCTGTTCCCAAGACTGGTTTTCAGGTAGTGTTGTAAGTGGTTCAGATGCATGAGGTAGTCTAGTAATGGGCCCAGGTGGATATCATAGTCTTGTGAGAGGTCTAGCAGGATAACATAGTCTTGTGAGTACTCTAGAAGGATGACGTAGTCCTGTAAGAGGTCCAGCAGGATGACGTGGTCCTATAAGAGGTCCTGAAGGACGACTTAGTCTCGTGAAAGCCCTATAAGGATGACGTCAGGAGGCGCTAAAGATGTTCCCCGTCTCATATGAGAAATTCCCACACGGCGCCGGTGATGACGGGGAAGATGACCGGGACAGCACAAATTATATTAATGATCGCGAGGAAGACGAAAATGAACGATAACTTAAAAATTAAACAATGATACGAGGCAATGAGTGGAACAAGGAAGAGAATAATGAAATACACTAATACTACAGAAACTCTGAAATGATGATGATGATGATGATGACTTCCATGGGAAAGGAAGGAAAAGGACACATGAGGAGTGTGAAGTTAACAACCTCGAATGCCCGATGGCCATGAGAAAGAAAATGGGATACCAGAAGGTCTTCTCATATTTCGTCTTTCACTTACCAGAACATTTTCCTGTAGGGATCCATTTAATACGTGTCTGACTTTGAATTTAACAGGTTCATTACGCTACACTATACCCCATTACCGAGCGCAGCTCACAGCAGTATGAAGAAAATGGGGTGGGGTGGGGGTCAGGAGAACTAAAAAACATCCGCTTGTAGTGAGTGACAATAATCCATCATTTCCTGACATAAAAAAAAAAAAAAAGCGAACCACAAAGACTGAAGGACAAACCCCGCTAACCTCCCTCACCCCACCTTCGCTAACCCTCGCTGGGGTTCGACGCCGCTGGTGCACCACAAACATCACCCCGACGAAAACTCGAGGTTCATCCTCAACCGACACCAGCTGTGCAGCGCTGCCCCTCTGCATGACAGCTGCTGCGGATACACACACACACACACACACACACACACATAAATAACCGAAACAACAGCCTTCTGGTTATCAACGGGGTTAATGCTACACAAACTGAGGCATATCCGTACCTGGGACGCGCGATACCATTCACTCAGACCTGAGACACGTAAACAGTCACACAGCGCAAACGCTTCTCACCAGCTCCCACTCGAACCAGATCGAAATAAAGCGAGTCTTCACAACTGCGGCTCTGCACAAACCAACTTACATTAGGAAGAAAAACTATTCCACCTTATAAAACACCCGTCGCTATACTATGGCATATGGGACACCAAGGAAGAAATTGGAGACTTTTCTCGAGGGCAGACAAGCTTTGAGACAAGTTAATTGCCACATAATTAATAAAATGGTTATTTCAAAATGTTTCAACATTAAACGTTCAGAAATAGTAAGAAAAATATCCAAAAATAAAAAAAAAAACTATTGAAAGGGAACATCTATAAGGATTCACTTTCCATATAACAGGTAATTATGGCAGTACTAAATGATGCAAAATTTTGCAAGTAAGGAGAACAGAGTCTGTCTGTCTGTACTTCTGTCAATCCGATTTCCAAGACAACATCCACCCTAGCTGTAGACTGAGCCGAGTGAAAAGGTAGCGCCGGTGATTTCAACGCGCCAATGTAGCGATCCGAGAGGCGTGAGGCGTCTTTAAGCTTGCACAGCCTGCACCACCCACTTCGAGAGAGAGAGAGAGAGAGAGAGAGAGAGAGAGAATCATTTACATCATTAACTTAGAGACCTGCAGAGTGTGGTTGTGGTGGTGGAGGAGGGGAGGGACTGGTGCCCAGAGTCAGGAAACGCTGAGCCTGAGGAGGTTGGGTGACGCGCCCTAACTACAGGATACCCCAACTAGTTTTTTTTTAGGCAGGAAGACGTTGATGATGGTTGGCCAGATTTACTGTACTTGGCGGGGAGCACAGAAGCCAGGGACAGCGCCCCCCCTCCGGGCCTTACCTCTTCGTGTTCATACCCACATGCTACCTCTTCGTGTTCCCAAGTCCTGATACCGACCAATGTTATCACTTCACACCCCATGATACCACCCATGTCTCATCTCATATCACCCTGTGTTACCCTCTCTTGTTAGTATTTCATGACACCACGACATGTAACATGTTCTTCACTAACTATGTGTCACATCCTATCATTATACCGGCCGCAGGACACCGAGATACAGCTCCTCTTCTTCGCCTGTATCGTCAGTCTCACTGGTCCATAAATATGGTACGAAACAATTATGTACAATAATGACATATATTATTCCAGCCGAAGAGAGACATGAACTCTGCTAGTTCCGCTAGGGGCAGGGCGGACGCTAGCAGTACCAAGCCAACACCGCTGGCGCATCACGTACTCGCTCCCCACACAACTTTCGACCAATGTCAAACTTGATATATAATTCTAACCGAACCTGGGTTAGAGTCTGGCCAATATTCTTTTATGTTGGTCTGTTTTTTTTTTTTTTCCTCGAATGGAACTTTAAGATATTTTGTTTTTGTTCAGTAACCGCTCTACCAGGCTTCGCCTCAGGGTATGCCTGGCGTGAGTCGGTAAAATGGTTACAAAATGATTTGATGAATGATTCCACATGATGAAGTCACTCCCTCACTGCCGCCAGCTATGGTGGCCTTCAACGCTTATGGTACCACTCGTGGCCAGCCCCGGAGGCTCACCAGCGTATGGTACTTATGAACTATGGTACCACGCAGTGCCAGAACGACAATCTCATCAGCGCAAGGCACGCACCAGCGATGGTACCATGGAGAGCCAGGCCAACAAGTTCACCAGCGCATGGTGTGTGCCAACGATGGCAGAGTACTGTCGCTTGCCTCTTTACCTAAAACTGGCAATTATCGTCGTACGTACTCGTAGGTATATAGGTACACACACACACACACACACACATACACACACAGACACAGACGCAGACACAGACACGCACTCTCTCTCTCTCTCTCTCTCTGAAGACATTTTGTCGTGTGAGGCGGGTTGACTGTACGAGGAATGACAAAGCATGAGAGAGGTTTGGTGGTAAGGGAAGTATGACTGAGAGAGCTGACGAGGTTGTACTTAAAATGCTCTGAACTTATGAAGAGGATTAGCGTCGAGAGATTGATTCAAGAGGATATGCGCGTCAGGGAGCGAGAGCGGGAAAGGAAAGACCTAGAAGGAGATAGAAGGATGGGGTAAAAGAGGTTTTGAGGGCATCGCCGTCGGAACTTTCAGAAGTTCGAGAGGCGTGCGTGGGATAGAACGAATTGGAGTGATATGGCATACAGGGGAGGACGTGCTATCAGTGGGTAAAACCAAGACATATGAAGCGGTCAGGGGAGCCCAGGGAGTGGTCTGTGGAGCGTGACTGTGGTTGTTAGGCTTTGGTTCAATGCATTATACCTAACAGCTAATGAGTGGATGTGAACGAATGGGGACATTGTTGGTTTGTTCCTGGCGCTTTTATGCTAAAACGAGAAACGTCGAACACGTACGAAAAAATATATACGGATGTACGTATAGACCAGAGGCGGTTAGCGCAGATATGTGACGGGCTGGGTGATGTGAATGCCAATAGTCAGGTGTGTGACAAGCCAGGGACAAAGGGCGCTGGTAGTCAGATGCGTGACGGGCTTCGGCCAAGACATAGCGGTAGTCAGATGTATGACGCGATTTGAACGATGACTAGCATCAGTCGGGTGTGAGACAAGCCGGGGAACCAAGGGTGGTGGCAGTCAGGTATGTGACCGACTGGGACCCACGACTAGCGTTAGTTTGGTGGTTGCAGTCAGGTGTGTAGGAGAGGTTACGTGAGCAACAGATGTTATCACTGCAGCAGCCGCCGCTGTCTTGACTGCAGCAGGGGTCAAGTGTGCAGCTGTGGTGGCCTTGTGTGCAGCAGGTGCTTCAGTTCACTTGGTCATCCTTGAAGGTGTATCAGATGTCTCACCTCCCAGCGTCAGAACCACTCCTGCTGGGAGTCCACCAAGGCTGAAGCCTCCGGACGATGCCTTACAACCCTGTGGATAATGTTTATGTAACATCTTTTCAGAGGCAGAAACTTCGTAACATCAATGACTGCCATGCGTGCTTTCAAAAGCTGCATGCACCCACCGCTCCCAACCACTCTTAATAAATAATGCTAATAGTAATAATATTAATAATAATAATAATAATAATAATAATAATAATAATAATAATAGTACAGAATGTAAATGAACGATTGATTAGTATGTCTAGAAACAAAGAATGACGAAGAGGTCGGACGGACGGACGGACGATCGGTCAGTCGGAGAGAATTTTGAAAGTAACAGGAAACGAGTGAAAAAGATGGCAGCGGCTCTGTAGCCAGGTCCCCTAAAGAGTAAATTTGGACTTTACTCTCCTTAACATGAGCGGCGAACTGACACAGTCGCTAGGAAAGTGAAAGCCGAACTGCCGTGAGGAGTGAAAGTGGTGCTCCAGTGCCCCTGACCCAGAATATGACCAACCCAGGGAGAGAGCGCTTCAAGCCCCGCGGGAACATGACGCACTGAAGATGACCTACTCCTCTCCTGGCATCATGTTCGCCGTGACGATGACCCATACATTAACCATCACATGCAATGTTCCCTACAGCGCTAACCCACTAATGAGCAACCCATAAACCCATAGCAAGACACTTAGTCAACCTGTTTATCATAGCACTGACCTTCTGAGCAAAATTGTATGAACCTTTGGTTTCTTGGCATGACCTTTGACCTGACATTTAAGAGTCAGGCTAAAGACAGGTCATTATATCTAAGGATCGTACCGTTGTGTTCAAGGGTCGTACCGTCGTGCGTAAGGGTACTGTAGTAATGCTCATGGGTCGTACCGTCGTGATCAAGTCATACTGTCGTGCTCCAGCGTCGTATCGTTGTACACAAGAGCTGTGCAGTCGTGCGTATGGGTAGTACAGTAACACTCAAGGATCGCAGGCTACCGTCGTACTCCAGGGGCGTGCCATTATATTCAAGGGTCGTACCGTCGAGTTAAAGCTGGTTAGAATATACAGCTTAGCTTAAGAGGTCGTCAGCCGGAGCTTCCAACAGACCCACGTACCATCAACCACTTCCAGAGAAGGGAAAGAACCAGCATTTACCGCGCCAGTCTTACCCTGAGCCACCCATCCCATGATTATCTTGAACATAACTATTCACTAGACCATGGTTGGCTGCTTCTTACAAACAAATAATTTATATAAGAAATTCTTCCTTGTACAATCAGTGACAGGTGCCAGATATATACCCCATTAATAACATGATAATTTGACAATACCGGTAATAATAATAAATTTCATTCCTAAGTAGTGGTTTTATAAATATATATATATATATATATATATATATATATATATATATATATATATATATATATATTCCCGGTATGCCAGGCCCATATGATTAGGCAGTGCACATAAGAAACATATCGAACAGTGAAGAGCTACTTCCGCGGTGATTTTCAGATACACATTAAGTTAAATGCCTTTCTAGACGCACATACACAAAGTACGTGCAAAACATGGGGAAGACTTCACACAGAAAATGGATTCTCTGTGGAAGTGAAAGAAAATGACAAGATGGCCGAGCAGAATGAATGAAACCATCACAGAAAACGGACTCTTTGGTGATGCAATAACGGGGGAATGAGCTATAATACCACAAGGACTCCCTCCTCCCACCAATTTTTCTGTAAAGATTTCTTTGAGGCAGTTTTCACAGGATATCAACAGGATAGGATCTGCAGTTCGTTCTACGATCACATATTCTTGAATACAGAGGTTTAGGTCATCACATTAACATCGAAATTAATTTTTGTGGCGATGGGCCACTTGGTTAGCTTATGTGGCTGTGGGCTACTAAGTTAGCTAATGGGACATTGGTTTTAGCTTTTACGGAGTTTATCAACTGAAACATGAAAGCCCTTCTTCCAGCACAGGACAGATGTGAAAGTATTAAAACGCAGCAAGACGAGGGTCAAGACGTGAATGAAGAAGAAGACGAGAAAGAAGAGAGAAAATCATCAAGAGGAGGAGGAGAAAAAAAAATAAAGAGAAAAAATAGACAAGCAGAGGAACTGCAAGAAAATGGCGATGGTGATCGTGAAGAAAACGATGAAGAATTCGAGGCAGAAGCACCGTCGCTTGGAAGGTAGGGAGGCGGCGACGGTGGAGATGAAGCAGGAACAGCAGTAATGGGTGGCCACAACTGAGGAGGACACAGCAAAAGAAAAGGAACAGCAGTGACAACCACAACAACAAGAGTAAAAGGAACAGCAACAACTAGAGAAGCAGGAACAACCCTCCTCCCACCTCCCCCCATGGCAAGCACAGAAGGAGGGAGGTGGGGGTCAGCGCCCCAGGTTGTGGTGGCGGTGGCGGCTGAGCCAATACCCACCCCCCAGAAGGCAGGACCAGTGACTGCATCACCTGTCCTCCCGGCCACATCTTGATGCCTTCTTCCCTAATATGTGAGGCGGTGACTGACGTGACAAGCCTGCCGAAGGCCGCAGGTGACATTTTCAAGGAACATTTTACCCGGACGCCGATAAGACAAAGGGTAATGAATTTAATGGTCATGGGCCGGGATGACCCCACGGCCGACAAACCCTTGTCCCTCCACGCTTTGGCAATTCTTATTTAACAAGTGGGGTTACTGCCCTTAGTCCAGTTAGTGTCAACTCTCCCTACAAGCACACCACGGAGGGCCCCCCTGCGCACCTTCCCTCAACCAGACAACGGCACCAACACCATACAACATGTAGCTACAGCAGGCGAGGTGGTCCTGGCCCCAGAGTGGGGTTAGGAGAAGAGGGAGAGGGGTTGGCAGGGTTGGCGAGGTCTGGTGCGTGTTGTGTTGCAGGTCAGCCGAGTGTTTAGTAACCCTGTGCACACGGAGGAGCCCCGTCCCAGCCCCACACTCCTAGAGCAGCGAACCTTGTTATTAATGTGTGGTCAGCTCGGGCGTGAACCTGCCACAGGTCCTCACGTAGCCCTCCTCACCAAGCACTCCAACCATCGTGCGTGACCACCTTCCTCCTTCAGGGTCTCTGTCCCTGACTGGAACCTCAGACGTATAAACAACCTGTCTTGTCATACTGTATTACTCCGGCTGGATGGTTGGTCGACTGCTTCTTGGTTGATCTGATCGGCTTTAAGCCTATCTACTGCCAGATCCATGAAGGCCGACAACGTCATATTGTAACCATCAATCGTAGAGGCCCAAACACCTGCTACAAGCGTTGAAGATAATTCCAAGACCATACACACTCACTGTAAGGATGATCCTTGAATTCTACAGGAAAAATGAGAAGACGAATATGACTCTTTAAGTAATAGATCACAAAACGTTCTTGAGAATCATGTAGCATCGGTTGCCTCTTGGGTTAAAAGATCAGTTCCTTGAGGAGAGATCCTTGTGCGTCGACTGTTTCTTTTTCTAACATCTGACAGAGACGGAAACGCAAACCAGTTTCACATCACTCTTTGCGGATGAGACAGAGACAAGTATGGTAATCCCATCAGCAGAAGACAATGACACACAACGAGCACATTTGAATTACATCTCCCAATGGCCAACCAATAACATTGCGCTTTTCAGTTATGAAACATTTCAACTCCGCCGGCATGAGGATATGAAATAAAATCATTACAGAATACCGGAAAGAAAGGAACACCACCACACCTCAGAAGGGCAATGGAAAAGACATCGGAGTGATAATATCTGATGACCTTACCCTCAGCGACCACAACGGGGCAACAGTTGTCTCTTCAAAAAATACGACAGGCTGGATCTTAAAGAGCTTCAAGATAAGACGCACTTCAAGGAACTGGTGCTCATGAGAGGCGCAAAATCTGCATGCAGTATCAGTGTTCAACTAGCAAGAGAAACGTAGAAGATTATGTGATATATAAAACTCCCGAATGAGCACAGACAGTATGTACCAATAAAATTAACATTTTAACATCCGGGATCCAGAAATGTTTTATACACAGCCTACAGCCATTAGAAAACAGTGGACCGTAAGGCGGAGAAATGTGAATAAGTCTTGGGCAAGTACCTCACCTACGAAGTGTACCAGACCGGCGCTTACGTAGGTCACGTAGATCCGTGGCCTCCAACGGCCTGAATGAGCACAGGTACAAGGCGGCATGTTGGAGGGAGATCGAGCTGGGTAGGAAGAAAGCCTCCGAAACTTTCTTAAATTATATGTAAGGTAAGGTAAGGTCCTAGACCAAGGTGTAGAGGTGGAAGACCTCCAAAACCATTGTACGATATGCGTAGGGAAGAGTTCTGATTGATGAAATACGTGTGTGCCTCTCGACCGATCGCATTTCCCAATATCCGCAAGCATGAGAAAAAAATATACATATACCGAAACGAGGGACACAAGCGTCCTTACATGGAGGCAACTAGACACAGCCTTTACAAGGCAGGGACGTTTAGATTCTGTGGTCAACAAATGCAGGTGCCAGACATACCTAATGAGGAGAAAAAATTCTGGATATGGGGTTGTACCCTCCCATCCTCTTTGTAGAAGACCTGGCGCAGGCGCTATCAACAGTAACCAGCATGTATACGGTTCCCGGACCTTCTCATTAAAGGACAGACAAATCTAAAGGTATAACCACATTTACTATAACAAAACAATAACTACTTAATTTTCTGAAATTGACCAGCCCTACAGTGCAAGCATGCGCTGAGATAACTAAGAAAGCTATGATAACTAGAATACCATGGTGACCAAATACATCACATAACCAGAGTTTTTCATGATAATTATGCCCAAGAAGACAACATATAAGGATAGCCAAGAATAATAACATGGCATATCCATAATCAATGGGTCTATAAAACTCAACGAGATAACCACGTTGAGTGAGATAACCAAACCCATTAGCTTGACCAGAACTACCAAGATAACCATCTATGCCAAAATGACCCCTTTTATCACAATATCCAAGAGGATTACCGAGATATCCTGCCATGGTCCCTGACCTCCGGCTTAACATGGTCTTTGACCTCCGGTCTGCCATGGTCCCTGACCTCTGGCGCGCAAATACACCTTCGCGATCAAAGACACCGACGCTGCGTGGGAAACCAAAGCAGAGATTCCTGCGACGCATGTTTCACGAGGAGCCGCGTGGACAGACGTGATGACCGGGACGGGAGGAGGAGGTTAGCACATCATTATGCAAATCACACTAAGGACATGTAACACCTATCCTCTATGAGCTGTAACGGGCTTCGCAAATAGGATAGATGAGGAGGGGCAAATCCAGCGTTTCGAAAAAAATAAAGAGGGGGGAGGTTCCTTCCTAAACATAATACCTAGGGGACCTCTCTCTCTCTCTCTCTCTCTCTCTCTCTCTCTCTCTCTCTCTCTCTCTCCATCACCTGGAAGAGAGAGAGAGAGAAAGAGAGAGATGCCGTTACCTCCACCTGTGACCCAACAAGACCCTCCACCATCACATGAACATAATGGCAACATACATTGCACCCAAAATCTCAAAGAAATTCGACCAAACCACAGAGCGGGGCAACTCCTCGCTGTTACTTAAAAATCATGACGAACATTTCGAGGCAACAGACCGGCAGACGAGCCAGTGACCCACGCAACACACGCAAAAACGGCGCCAGGTCGCGCATGCGTCGAGTAAAACTTAAAAAAAGAAGCCATGATTTCGTTGAAATTATATGAAATTCATTATAATTCTGCGTCAGTAAGAGGCATCGTGCGTGACAGCTTGAGAGTCGTCGTACCTGGTCTCCCCAGACACCTGCACGGCAGCAGGTCACGGCGCGGCCAGAGTATATCCTGGGAAGAAATGATGAGGGAGGTGGGCGACGCGCTCATAGCGCCCCCGTGGCTGTGCCCCTGGCCGGGACGCACCCGCGGCTCCCCCTCCCAACCTCTGCCTCCTTCCCAGTCATCCACCATGCAGGAGGGCCAGGCACAAAGGGTTATAAACAAGTCTCTGACAGCGGAATGGAGTACAACTCCTCCAGGTCCGGGCCTAGTCAGTGTCCGTCGATGATGTAAGGCCCTCCAGGTCAGGACCTGGTCAATGTCCGTCTGTGATGCAAAACTCCTCGGGTCTGGACCTGGTCAGCCTCCTTCTGTTATATATATATATAGCATCTAAAGCTTGAAAAAAATATATAGAAAGAGAGAGGAAAAGACAAACACTACACAGATAACTAGACAGACAGGCGAACACCTAGTGATGAGGTTATAAGAGATGGCATACAGCAAGGCGAGCGTCCCTCTACACACCTTTTACAGGCTCTAGTTTGTTTACAAACCGAAGCAAACTCTCACTTCCACGTAAACTGCGAAGGGTATTACTTGAAGAACAACGATGGCTGTACAAATAACATTAACGAGTATACGAGGGAATAACGTTGCTTACTATGACTTAACGACATTCTATCAATCTGGACAAAATATCTTGATACGAATCAAGCCCTCGAGTCAAGTTGAACAGTGGTCACGAATGTCAGAAACGAGGAGGATGTGATGTTGAATGATGTGCGGGGAAGAGTGCGAGAGTATCTCCGAGGAGATTATGCCATGAGAGAGAGAGAGAGAGAGAGAGAGAGAGAGAGAGAGAGAGAGAGAGAGAGAGAGAGAGAGAGAGAGAGA
>JAYMFT010244710.1:0-10996 GCA_038088735.1 Panulirus argus
ATATATATATATATATATAAATAGAGAGAGAGAGAGAGAGAGAGAGAGAGAGAGAGAGAGAGAGAGAGAGAGAGAGAACAGCAACATCCCTGCGTACGGAAAGGGACTGTTGAAGAGTGGGTGATACCAGAAGAATTAACGATTCCACTCTGGTTAATTGAACGAGGCTTACGATACAAACTTTTAAGGACACCGGAGCCACCGTATGTCATCAGACACTTGTACAACAGATAACATAAGCGGAAATATTGTGAAACTCATGAAGTACTTTGGCACACAACACCTGAGGCCAAACTTCCATGCTGACACTGGCCGATCAGCGTTCACAGACCCTGACACAATCCCTGAAAATGGTAAAGCTCACCATGACATCCGTAACAAACGAGATGAACTCCACCTGTAGCGCTCATAAGCCTCTCGTGGTCACTAAATCAACCTTACTAATCGCTGTCTCTCTTACAGAGCGATCACCAACGCACAGTATAAACTGGCACCAGTTCAGGGCAATCATGAACCCTCACATTCCCAGTAGAGACCGGGAGGAGGATAAACACTGAAGAAATGGAGACGTTTAGTCACGTAGTAGCGTTACGGTAATGAAAGCACAATCACCAGCGATCCCAACCACCAGACATAAAGTAGTCGTACCCTTCCCAGACAATCGGGAAATTACAGACATCAGACACTGCTTCACCAGCTCATTTGCCTACGCCCATGGCCACGGCCACACAAATACTGAGCACCAATATTGTAAAGATAACCAACAGACGCTGTTAGATTAGGCAAAAAAAATATAGAAAATAAACACCTGTTAAATATAATCATGGCATATAAAGATGGTCATGGCAAAGATATACAGAGAACCAAAAATATTCTGCTAAGGGGTTTCGCGACTACAAGGGAACGCCTAAGGCAACAGCAAATATCTGAATGTCAGTGATGATACTGACGACGACCAAGGTATGACGCATAAATTCAGGGACGTTAGGAAGTCCGTATTCAAAGTAAAACCTGAAGCAAATAGAATTTAAACCAAGTCAAAGGATGTGAAGTTCTATACTGGCTGCCTCAGCAGAAAAACTGAATAATTCCATGCTGGACCCTAAGCCTAACTTTACTGTTCACTAACAGGTGTCTCTCACTGAGAATAAACGTACTAGAACTAAGGACAGCCATCCCAAAATTGAAAAACACAGCACCAGGATGGATTCGAAAAGACAAGGAATAAATGAGATACGGTACTACGAAAAGGCTTTCGCTACCTGTTCATCATCTACAGCTCAATGCGCTACCAAAGCTATAAAATGTCACACAACGACCCATAGAACTGCCGACCTGCTTCCTTCCAAGAAGATCCAGGGAACACGTTCGAAAAACAATTCTGCCTTTGATTAAACTGGCGCATAGAAGACAACAACCTCTACAGTCACAATCACTGTAGCTCAAGAAAGGGGTAGAAGCCCCACCTTAAAAACCCCAATCGCTGCAGAAAATCCGAATTCACCAAAGAATAAACTGCACAGACATAATAAGGACAATCACAAATTCCCGGAAAGTGTGGACGAGCGGCCATAGGTATAAACCGTTACAGCTAGGCTCGTCAAAATAACCGTGAAATCACTAATTAACTACATTGACCAACGTACTGCCGCAATAAGCATGAGCATTACCAAATCTCCTGACTAAGCGGGGTCTCACAGGGCAAGTTCCTTTCAACAAATGTTACTCATATGTGACACAGGAGATATCCCCCTCCCAGCAGGAAACAAGTACATACAGAGATCTTTTCCGCTGACGACGGGACTCAAACAGTAATCTCTACAGTTAGAAGCATTCAGACTCAACAGTTAGAGATGACACTTTGGGATGAAAACAGACTTTAACAAGCTCACGACTGCGGCACTGGGGAAAGGGAAGCCTATGGCAAACAGAAGAGGAAAATCCAATCCAACACCAGTACCAGAACCTGCTGCAGAATGCTCGGCCATACAGTAACATTACGAGGTTTAACAATAAACTATATCAACGAGAGAGTTGCACAAGGCAAGCAGCTCCGACTAGTGTGTACAGACACGGGTGCCTCCCAGAGAGGCAAAAGCTACATCTGATTAAGCTTAAAACCATCATATTTTGAAAAACTCCCAAATAACCCAAACACTTTGCCTCCAAATCACGTTTGCTGATGCTGCAAAAGATTAAAAATCCTACGATTCGTCACTAATGAACAATACCCGTACACTGAAAATAGTGAATAACATAAAATCTGTTGGTACATGCTTACGAGAAATAACACAAAAGATTAGGGCAAAATCAGGACAGCAGCACAAACACCTAGCACTCACTTCCAACGGACTTCTAAACCCACTGAGGGAAGCAACAGTTATCTACCATTAAATACATCAAACGGCTTTTAAGCTGTATAAGGCAACAAAAACATATATCAATCATATATCATACGTCCTCAAATCTGTATTCTGTTTCTCCACTATACTATATCCTTCCTGTCCAACACCCCCTTCAGTTTTTCCTTCCTCACCACTAGTATATATATCAGAAGCCACACTCCCCAAGCATATACGAGTCACACTTTCCCGTCTACGCTCTGGGCATCAACAATCACTACAACACCGTAACGAAGACGCTCAACAATTACGCTTATCTACCTTGCACTCTCCCCACATAGATGCACACTCATTAAGTACATTTGATCGCCTGTGATCTTGCCCTGGACATATTCGGCTTCCTGAGCGCCCGGGATCCTCATAAAGTAAAGATTGAAGGACTCCTGGGATAGGAAGTGAAGAATAAAGCATGTGCATATTACAAATTTTATCAACCAGCTCCGAGGGGAGGCTGTACAGCTGGGGGTGGACTGTGGATCGACAGACGCGGCCACACTTCAAACCCATTCGGTCCCGACTATAGAGTAGGCCGGCCCTTACATGCTCCACGGTCAGTAACGCTGACCACTATACAAACACAGAGACCATAGAGGGGCATTAAGACGAAAAAAATATGTTTTTCAGAAATATTCCAAGACATGGAAGTGGAGTAAGTGAACTACACCAAAGTGAGAGTGAATAAAGCAGGAGATAGATAGTTGCTGATAATTTCTTGAACTGGAAAAAAATAATTATCCAGCAAAGTAAGGAAGGGTAAGTAGGAAAACTACCGCACATCTAAATCATCCATGGTGAGAGCAACAACTACGTAGATAGATTAATCAAAGAAAACAGGGAGTTGTATCGAAGATAAAAGGAGATGAACGGAAGGAATCATTCACACATTGGACACACATAGCTAGGAGATACTGTAGCAGGCGAAGAGGCTTTCTGAGGGTGAAGTATTTAGTGGGGCGACATTTGAGGGAAGAGAACAAAGAAAGAGCGAAAAAGAAATAGGGAATACGGTCAAGAGTTAAAAAAGATGGAGGGCTTAAAAGAGAGAGAGAGAGAGAGAGAGAGAGAGAGAGAGAGAGAGAGAGAGAGCAGGTTACCCTCACCACTAATATAGAGAAGTCAGGCATGTTTAGGAGCGCTAAAGTCTGGTTGCTGCTTTCCACACTTACTGTGTGGAGACCGGCACTCGAGGATGGACCGTTATTACACCTCATTCCCTTGAACAGATAAGCTATGGAATCCTTTTCTTCAGTTCGTTTTTCCTTCCGTCTGCAACCTTTATAGCTGTATGAGTCAGGTCTAAAAACACCCACTGAACTCAGACGAGTTTATTCTTGGTAAAAGGGCACGAACTTAAACCCAGAATATGAGATTCAAACCCGATGTTGTTGGAGTTGTGAAGACGAGAATTACTCAAGATCTAAGATCTAACCAAATGTCTCTGGTGGGATACATTCTAGCTAGGAGGAGGGGACGAGAGGACAGAGCAGGAAGAGGATTGGCCCTTATAGTAAGGGTCAACTTTAAAATTTCAAAGAAATACAGGTGGATGGGTTCCATATATACCGGTGGATGGGTCCCTTTGAATGATGAGTGATAGGGAAAAAATATCTAAAGGGACAACTGGCACAAAATTGCTTATAATTTACAATCCTTCAGGGACTGTTGATGAACCAGAACAACAACCAACGAGAACAATGAAGACGCAGCCAAAATAACGTAGGAGGGAGGCAGATATGGACTTTTGCTCTACGTGGTTAGCAAGGGAACCAGACCCAGATAGGAGGGACACGGTCGTGGAGGCAACACAGAGCTAAAGATTTCGTTTTTGGAGGAACATAAACTAGGTAGTTGAAATCCTTAGTTAAAATATAGAACATCGCTATAGAAGGTCCTTCGTGATCTATAATGAGGAGTTATTGCCTTTAGCAGGTGAATACAGAGAGAAAAAGGTAGAAATATGAGAGATTTATGATGAGTAAAAGATGTCAGAAAAAGGAAATACAAATAGGGATATGGAGAAGATATAGGCCACATAACAGCCAGCCAGAGTTCAAGAGATTAGAGAGAGAGAGAGAGAGAGAGAGAGAGAGAGAGAGAGAGAGAGAATCAAAGAGTATAAGAAGACTTGGAATTGGAAAGAGAGAAACTTTGAAAAAAGAAATACTGAAGACAAAACAGGTGAAAATTCCAAAACTATTCCATGAATCTGTCATGAGCAGACTCATGATTATAGAGAGGCTAATCAAGCTGTGGGGTTTCTGACGGACAGGTTCTTAATGACAACGAAAAGAAAAAAAAATATGAGGAACTTAAAGATAAGTTTAGATGTGAATTCACTGCTGTCCCCAGCACCATCGAGACAGGATGGGTTGGTGAATTTGGCATGCTGTGAAATTATTAGAAAAAAAGGTATTAAAGTATTGTATTCAATAAGAGGTATGGGCTCCATAAGATTTGTCAAAATTTTCTCAAGAAGCGTCAAGATACAATTGACAGACGGCTGGAAATGTCTAAAGAAATCAGTGGTGGAGAGTTTAGAAGCAAGGGAGTAGAAGGGAGTGTGGGACT
The DNA here is from genome assembly GCA_038088735.1 of Panulirus argus. Taxonomy (NCBI): domain Eukaryota; kingdom Metazoa; phylum Arthropoda; class Malacostraca; order Decapoda; family Palinuridae; genus Panulirus; species Panulirus argus. Next base: position 4,971 of record JAYMFT010244710.1, read on the forward strand.
TGTCAGTATTAAGGAAAGAGATCAGTTATTGTGCAGAAGTATAGACCAGAATCTCTGACGAGTGTGGCCTGTAAAATGCCGAAAGAGATAGTCAGAAAGCTAAGAGATGATTACTTGCGAAGGAGAATCTTTTCAAGTAAGAGGCATCACTAGTCCAGAGAAAAGAAAAAGGGATCATGCGTAACAAATCTGGACTTCTATGAGGGTAATCAGCTCTGTTTACTGATGGGTAGGTTGAACAGGTGGATTGTGTTCATGGACTTCCAGAAGGTATTTAACACCGTGCCACATAGGAGGCTGGAGGAGGAACGGGATTTTCAGGCAGCCTCACAAGGGAGACTCTTCCGAGCTCTTTCTTGGGGTTTTTAGTGGCGTGCCGCGGGGGCTCGGTCTTGGGGCCGTTGCTGTTCTTGATATATATAAATGACTTACTGGAAGGACTTGATTGATATCTGAGCATGTTTGCGGATAGTAATGAACTCCGAAGATAGTCTGATACTTGGTTGATGAAATTCGGCTCGAGTAAGTGCAAAGTAATGAAGATAGGACCAAGTGAATGAAGGCCTCAGGACGAATATTATCACAGTGGGAAATAAGCTGAAGGAGTCTGGTGTGTGAGAGGAATTCGGCAGTCGACACTGTACCTTACATTTGCCAGAATCCCACGTTAGGAGAAAGGTAAACAAGAAAAACTGTCTGGAGTCAAACATTAGAATGACGTTTATGTACATTGGTAAGGAAATACGGTATTCAGCGAACTACTCGTATCCTATATCAGGCCAAAACTAGAATATGCTTCTCATGTTTGGTCACCGCACTAAAAGAAACAAAAAGACTTAGTAGAGAAGGTCCAGAGGAGAGCAACATAGATGGTTTAAACATTAAGAAAGCTCATTTACAGTGAGAAGTTAGAGACCATAAACTTGTTCTTCACAGAGGACAGAACAACTAGAAGCTATGATATGAAATTAAGGAGTAAAGCCGTAAGAAAAGATGTAAAAATGTCCATTTATTGTTTGACATTAGTGGATGAATGCAATAAGATGAGTGACGATATTCTAAATGCTGACAGTATTCGGGAGTTTGAAAAGAATGTATGATAATAGAAAAAGTTCAGGAGATGTGGGCCCTACGAGTGCAAGAAATCCCTCCCCGTGCAGTAGAAATATGTAATTACGAATAGTTTACTGCAAGCATGGAATTGTAAGGATAAATCAATACACCTACATCACAAAATATCCTTAGACAGTACAAAACATCAGTGTGCGTCCCCATTCAGAGTACTTAGCCTATATACACGGGTAACAGAAGAGCTGTAAACCTATTGCTTAATTCAGTGGTTTTACTACTGAATTAAGTGATCCAAGATGTGCCAAGAAAGGTCAGTGTTTTAAGATACAGCGTCACTGCAGTGTAAAGATTGATAATGTCACGGCTGTAAACCTGCCACCGTAATACAGAATCAGGTACTTCTGTCATATGTCCTCCCTTATGTACTGTACTCCAGCAGATGACCTAGACATAGACCATCACGTCTTGTGTTACTCCATCCCTCCCATGGTATAGCCTCGGTCTCCAGACTCGCCAGGCCCGCACAGATGTCCTTGCTGGAGGCATGTTATAGATGAAAAGGAATGAACAGAGGAAATTGAAGTAAAGAAAAGATGAGATGATGAAAAGGTGATAAGAGGAAGAAGAAGAAGAAGAAGAAAAATGAAGGCAAAAGATAGAACAAAGTTTTTTAAGTCTTCTCCTTTCTTGTACTGATGTTGATCTGCAGAACTCTACGGGCTTATGAAGACATGTTTCATTTCCTTCGTCCAAGTCCGCCTCTTAATGAATGACCCCCTCCTCCCCACCTCTCCGCGACCTTTCTTCCGTGACCTCTGACCTCGTCAGCACAGGATGATGGGGTGGTGGGGAGGGGGAGGGGGGGCAGGGGGCAGGCTGTTAGACTAAGGTTAAGCCACGTTGCAGGTTTGACTGCACAGTGTTGCCAGTGAAACAGCGAGACACACAGACAGACGATCATCTCCCTCCGGATGGCTTGGGTACAGACCAAGGGTTTCTTCACCTGGTCTAATGTGTAGCATGGGTAGATGCTAAAGTCTTCACAAGATTTACGTATAGCATGGACAGAAACCTAGGGTTTCACTTGATCTAACCACAGCATAGGTAGAGAACAAGGGTGTCCATTAATCTATATATGACATAGGTAGAAACCAAGCGTTTTACTAAAGCTATGCTTGGCATTGGTGAAGACTAACGGTTTCAATTAATCTGTATATGGCATGGGTAAAGACCGAGGGTTTCACTTTATCTATGCCTGGAGTGGGTAGAGACCAAAGGTTTCACTTCACTTGAACTATGCTTCGCAGGGGTAGAGACCAAGCGTTTCACTTGATTTATGCTTGGCATGGGTAAATACCGAGGGTTTCACTTGATTTATGCTTGGCATGGGTATAGAGACCAAGGGTTTCAACTTAAGTCTATGCTTAGCATGGGTAGAGACCTTAGAATCTACTTTGTCGTTGGTGAAGACCATGGGTTCTACTTGATCCATGCTTGACGTGGGTAGAGACCACGAATTTCACTTACCCTATGCATGACATGGGTAGGGAGCAAGAATTCACTGACACGATCGTTGGCATGGGCATAGAAACCACAGGTTACACTGTATCTATGCTTGGCATGGGTAGAGACCATGGGTTTCACTAGCTCTGTGCTTACGTATAGGTAGAGGGACCAAGTGTTTGTCTTCATCCACGTCTGGCAAGGGTAGAAACCAATGAGTAGTAGAAACCAAAGACTTCTCTCTGTCCATTAGGTAATTGATTACTCCATTACCTTTCGGATCAATATTATTAATCTACCTCAGTATAATAACTTAATTCAAAATAATAAAAAAAATGTTCGAAATAGATTTAACACATTTACATTTGGCAATTGAATGGGCCAGTGAAACAGATTTAACACATTTACATTCGGCTGTTGAATGGGACAAATATGTCCCGTTACGTGCGGTAGTTTTTAACCTAATTTTACATTTGCGTAATGTTGAATGTACGAACTTTTTCCATTAGCCATACATCAGTGTCACACCCGAATTCACAATAAAGCAGGTGGAACAGCTAACGGGCCTCCCAAACATTACGTTCTAATAAGTGGAACAGCTAACGGGCAGCCAAACATCGCAATCAAGCAAGTGGAACAGCTAATGGACAGCCAAACTTCACAATATAGCAAGTGAAGCAGCTAACGGGCCTACAAACATCACAATAAAGCAAGTGGAACAGCTAACGAGCTGCCAAACTTCACAATATAGCGAGTGGAACAGCTATCGGGCTACCAAACATCACAGTGGAACAAGCGGAACAGCTAGCAGAATCCAAAACATCACAATAAAGCAAATGGGACGGCTAACAAGCTGCCAAACACAGTAAATTTAACTCATTTCCATGTAAATCAAATTGCTTAGCATATGTCACCAACACTAAAAGCTTTTAATCCGGTCTCACTGTATTCTGATAATTCTAACACATACCAGCACACCAACACAATCTCACGTCCCTCTGAAATCAGCGGGGAAAAAGTTTGTTAACAGCTGTTGATACTTACCATGTTGATTATGTTAAAATATGGTTTCGTATAGGATAATTTCAGTGTCTGGTTAAGCAGGCGATGCTCCATTCCCACAGTTCCTTGTGTTTCCTGGAGACTCTGGCCAGCCACTTGTGTGCCCTGAGGACACTGGCCAGGCCTTTATCTTCCCTGGGGACTCCGAGCAGGCCCCTGTGTTCCTTGGGGACTCTGGCCGGGTCCTTGTGTTCCCAGGGGGCTCCGGCCAGGCCCGTTGTACCGTGAAGGGTTTTATACAGGCCCGTGTATTCCCTGGGGGCTCTAGCCTGGTCCGTGTGTTCCTTAGGGGACTCTAGTCAGTCCTGTGTGTTCCCTGGGGGTTCTGGCCAGACCCGTCTGTTCCCTGAGGGCCCTGCTCAGGCAAACGTGTCCCCTGGGGGACTGCGATTAGGTCTGCTGTTTCCCAAGGGCCCTGGCCAGGTATGCATGTTCCCTGGAGGCTCTGGTTAGGGCCATTGCTGAATACTCAATTCCAGGATACACTCTGATAGGGAAAGGGGGAACAAAGTGGGCGGTGGCGTCCTACTCTTTGTTAAAACTCATTTAAGTCCCGTTTAGAAATAAAAAACCTGACTTGATTCGTCTGATTTTTCTCGTCGTGATGGATACTATCTCGTGGGCAAACGATTTAACTCGAATGAAGTGAAGCACTTTTTCTTCAACAGGATTGTTAACATATGGAACGATTTGCTAATCAGAATGGTTGAAAGCAGTACTATAGATAAGTCTGAGAACAGACTTGATAAAAACTTAGCACCAAGTCCACGAATTAAGTTATTTGCGCCTCCGTATTCAAAATAACAAATTTGCAGGTTATTCTCTCTGAAGTATCTGTATATCCTGTAACTTTTCTCACACTAATCTATGAGTTTCTGATATCTTGCACCACGACAAACAGCCTCGAAAGGACCCAATGGTCTCTTGCAGTTTAAATTCCTTTGTATTGTTCCCTGAGAACCCTAGCCAGGTATGTGAGTTCCCTAAGGGCTCTAGCCAGGCGGCCCCTGTGTTCCCTAGGGGCTTTTGTTAGGCTTGTGTATTCCTTGGGGGCCTTGGCCAGGCCTGTAACTAGGCTCGTTATTCCCTGGGTGTTCTGACCAGGCCTGTGTGTTCCTTGGGGACTCTGGACAGTTCCATGTATTTCCTGGGGACTCTGGCCAAGTCCATGTGTTCCCTCTGGAGTCTGGATAGGCCCGTGTAACTCCTGGGAAATCTGGCCAGGGCTGTTTTATAAAGCATGTGTTATGTGTTCACAAGAACACAGGCACTGATATAGAGTATGGAGAACTTGGTGTCTACCCACTCAAAATATACATCAGATGTAGAATGATTGGCTGTTGGTCGCGATTGATTTCAGGTAAAAACGCTTAACCGAGTTATTTAATGTATAAATGTTTGGTGCAATTAGACACGCTCGGTGTTTACACCTCACCATGGGTGGATAGCTTGTATTAAGAGCACACGTAATGATTGTGGTGTGTCTGGGCTGTGGGTATCGCAAAATATTACCAATCTAACTTGGTTCAGAAAGGCAATTGAGTTAAGGTTAAAAGTTCAGTGGATTACAAATTGGTATAGCAACTTGTTAAGTAAATCATTTTGCAGTAATCATAGAATGTATAAACTGGTATGCGGTATGGAGGAATATATTGTAAAATTATCGCGGAGTAACCGCATTGTAATGAACAGACTACGAGACTGTAACAATTATTTACCAATAATTGTGGGCAGACATCGAGGTGAGAGTTGGGAAGATCGTATGAGCAGTAAATGTTATGCCAATGTTGTAGGTGATGAATACCATGTATTTATTTCAGCGTCAAAATGTACGATATCGTTAGTTGCGAAATGAGCATATTCCATACTATTATAGATCTAGGTCAGCTCAATTCAAATTTATTTTGTCAATGGAAATTACTAATGTAATTTTTAACAAATTATAGCTCTTTTTGAGAGAAGTGTTTAGTATACTTAGATGAGTTAATGTGATGACGAGTAACTGTAACTATTACTGACATGTCATATTGTTTAGTTACCCAAATGTAAATCGTAAATTAAATTTTATGGCAATTGTTAATGTTATTAAGGAGCTATGCTCTATACTTCTGGTAGAAGTCTGAATAGATAAACCTTTTGTATTCTCTTGTATTCCCATGTGTTCCCCGGGGGCTCTGAACAAGCCCATGTATTCCCTGGGAGCACTGGCCAGTCCCATGTGTTCCCTGGGAATACTGGTCAAGCCCCTGTCCAATACCCAAACGATTTCCTGTCTCTGGGGGTCCCATCTCTCCACAGTCCTTGGATAAGATTGGAATTGGTGATATTTTCTTGTCTTGTATGTGTGTGTGTGTTTGTGTTTTAGTTTGCTTGTGTGTGTGTGCTTGTTT
>JAYMFT010244721.1:0-10996 GCA_038088735.1 Panulirus argus
AAATACTTTCCCTGTCTGTTTTTCCCAATTTCTCAACTCTCTATATTTCAATTAGGGCCCGGCCTTGATGTGGACTTGTCCGTGACTGGAGCCTTCAAAAAAAAAAATGGTATTTTAACGCCAACCAAATGCAGCATTTTTTTGGCACATAAGGTGGTTATGTGGGGAGATGTGAGAGCATTACTAGGCGGAAGAGGGAGGGGCAATCAGATAGCGTGCTTTACCATTGGCGTTATCTTTTTCTGCTGCAGGCACTTTACCAACAAAGGAGTGCCTTTCCTCATTGTTATTTTCCTACTGTAGGGAATCCCCCCCTTAAAAAAGAAAATAATAATGCTTGATCACTATATCCCAGCACATTAGTGAGGTAGTTCCAGGAACACATTAAGTAAGGCTCCATTTGCTCTCATTCATCCTTTAACTGTCATATATATTGCACCAAAACCACAGCTCCTGTCCACCACCAGGCCCAACAGACCTCTCCATAGTTTTCCTTGGCTGCTTCATATGTCCTGGTTCAGTCCATTGACAGTATGCTGTTCCCCGAGTACCACTTTGCTCCTATTCACTGTATTCTGTGCATGCCTTTCACCCTCCTGTATGTTCAGGCCCCGAGCACTCAAAATCATTTTTACCCCATTCATCCATCTTCACTTTGGTGTTCCCCCTTCTCCTTGTCCCATCCACTTCTGGCACACATATCCTCCATGTTAACCTCTCCTTACTCATTCTCTCCTTATGCCCAAACCATTTCAGCATACCCTAATCAGCTTTCTCAACTCTCAGCCTTACTCTTCTTACCACACCTCTCTCTTACCCTATCATTACTTACTCGATAAAACCTCTTCACAACATTTATTGTTCTCAGACATTTCATTTCCAACACATTTACCCTTCTTCGTGCATTTTCATCAATAGCTTAAGTCTCACTTCCAGATAGCAATCTTTTTTTCCACTAACTCCTCTGTGCTATTAGAACTTCTGCCTTCTCACCATCCCTTTGAGCCATATCCATTGTTCTATTTGCTGCCATGTCCATTCCCAGGTATCTAAAACCTCTCATCTTCCAAATTTTCTCTATTTAAACTTACACCTGTCTCTCTCTGCTGCTAAACCTAATAACCTTGCTTTTATTCACAACTATCCAAAGATAGTTCCCATGAATGTGTTCTTTTCCTCTTTACACGGTACAGTTTTTACTAGTTGTGGATCATGTCCTTTACTCCTCTGGAACTGAAAGGTTATATTTACACTTTGGATCTTTATCCTTAAGTATTTTCAAACTTGTTGCACAATATGAAAAAATATTTAGACGTAGTTAGCTGTATCTTTATGTAGCATACCTTTGGTCATGAGGATGGGAGCTGTAGAGTAACTCCCTCATTAGGTGCATTTGATGCCAGTGATGTAATCAGCTTCTGGTATTGCATTATCTTCGTTAGAAATTTTTTTTGTCTAGCTAACGCTTCCTTTAGTGTTCTGTCATTTGGACATAAAACACTTAATCAAGGTGTGTACCTGCCCTCTTCAATTTTCTTTGGTGCTTCAGGATGATTTTAAGCAGCCTCTGTATCAGAATTAGTAGCCTTACCATGAACTTTAATATTATGCAAATTATTAAGAGCTTTGAATATCTCAAATTACCTTATATTAGCACTGAAAAGATTCCATTTTAGAGCTTGTTCCATGCCAGCTTTGGAAATTATCACAAACTTTAAGCCTTCTCCTAAATGGGCATAGCATTTATTGACACTACAGTAAATCAGGCCTTCAGTGTCGACACAGAAATCCTTCCTTGTATGTTGTTACATCTATCAAAAATGAGTCAGTTTTGCAGCATTGAAAGGTATAGCAACTTGAGAACTGCCTTCTATTTTGTCATTATTATAATGCATTGTTCTCAGTGCAGAATAATTTTTTTTCCATTTAGAGCTCCTTGCAACAGCAGACCAAAGCCTTTACTACTGCAAAGTTAGAGGTTATATACAGTGAGTGATAATGTAGAGGAAGAAATTGGTACTAATTGTTAATGTTGGAGTTTCTCGTTAATTTGAAGTCTTCTAGGTATTGCTTTTGTCGTTTGTTTTGTTTTGCTTTGATTCTAGTCTTGCTTGTTCACCTTTTCCTACTGTGACCAGAAATTAGAAGATATAGAGAAGCTAAAGGTAAAATAGGTTGGGAAGAGTAGATATGTGTCTGGAAAATTGAAAGTGCAGAATAGTAGTGTTTGGTTACAGTGAGATATGCATGAAAAAGTTGATGATAAAGTAACTCTGTGATATTGCATGGAGTGGAAAAACTTTTTAATGGATCAAAGAAAGGAAAGGCAGTGCTCTCTAGATTTAGATTACAAGGTTATACCTCTGGGAATAGGGATAGAGAATACTAAGAGGGGCAAGAGTGGGCAGAGAAGGATTTTCAATCGAAGGCTTAATACCTGATGCTACCTCACTGAGGCAGGAAAGGAGGATGTATATAAAAGAAAGGAAATAACAGAATGAATGTAAAATGAGTAGTAATGAGGTAGGACACATCTCATTAAAGCACTTTGATTATGGGTTGGGCACAGTTGGTATTGTCATCTTATCATACATCCATTAAGCTGTTTCTTATGCTTCATAAGATAGGAATTTTCTTTCAAACAGATTTAGCTTATTTATCTTATTCTGGGGGTTTTGACGGGCCAGATTAATTATTTAATATCATGTGCCACATCAACAGCTTCAGTCAATAGCAGGGATGATGGGTCAGAAAGACCCCTTACATGAGCATGGCACACAAAGCTCATCAGAAGCCAGAATCTAGTTATGTTTCAAGTAAAGATGGCTTTTTACTTATGGCCTATATAGTTGTTTCACAACATTGCCGAATAGTTTGCATAAAATCTCAGAGCATCATGGAACTGCTCATCTTTACACATTCTCCTGAACAAGCCCATCTGTTAAGCATACATTCCTTCATCACACCCCGACACCATGTCTTCATTCTTATCCTCCACCATTTCCCATTCTCTTCCTATATATATATTTTTTTTTTTTTTTTTTTTTTACCACCAGTGCAAGTAGATTATATAATTATAACAATGATAAGCATGTGTAGACTGCAAGCCCCAAAGAAATGGAAGTATGCCAGCTGCTACAGGATGTTTGCTGCCTGCTTTGCTAATATTGAAGCACTTGAGTCAGTTCAGTCTATGTAACAGAGGCAGGGTAAAGAATTTTTTTGGAGATGAAACTAGGTAAGGTAGTGAGTAATTCACACTAGTATGTATGTGTGCATTTTAACTAAATGAATTTATAATGTGATAGATTTCATCTCTTGAAAAGTGAATTGTCATTATTTACAAGATACATTACCTCAGTAATGAGGGTTTTCAATTAGGTTGCCAGCAAAGAAACCTTGAAATGAAATCTGGCTTGCTTTATTGGAACACTTTTTCTTGTTTGATGTAGGTGTGATAGTGCATCAACTTGTGACAGAAAGTTGACGGATTTGAATGAGTGGTTGAATGCATGGGTTTTAAAACAATGACTTTTGTACTGGAAATTACTGAATTAATGTAGAAATGATGATAGCATTTTGTTCATAAAAGGAGTAATAATAATTTGAACAACTGAGTTGACTTTAGAAATGCAGCTTTTGGTAAGCAGAGTTGAAGTAGGGAGCTGGAATGATAGTCAAAGCTTACATGAATATGGGCATATGAGCAAAGACAAAAGTTTTTCGTATATTTAGATAAGAAGTAAATGGGAGAAAAGGTTGCTCAGTAGTGAGGTGATCATACCCATAACTTGAAACAAAAATATATTAGGGTTCAGAAATATGGTTTTGTTGTTTTAAGAAGGGAAGGACCTCACATGAAGACTGATCTACGAGTGTTTATATGGACACATTTAAATTGGATGGACAGAGAGAATTCATTTTAAACAAATCAAATGAAACCCAAGGAAAGAGTGAAGGTAAGAGTTGTGATCTCAGAATATTGTTTGAAGATGCAAACACGATATTTAATGGATACAAAACTCTTACACATATATATTTAACTCAATGAAACAGACCTAAATAGAGCATTTCAGTAAATCACTTTCTTTTCTTGTGGTAATTCATTATTATTAAATTTTTATTTGCTGGTGGGAATACTTTCCAAATACATCAGAGAACGATCACTAGTATATCTTGCTCCTTAGATATTAATTTTGAAAGATTTTGGAACGAGGCACCACGTTGAAGAGATAACACTACATACGTAACATAAGATATTTGGTTCTGGGATTTGAAAGTTTTAATTTTATGGTCAAAGCTAGTCAGTGATGTTGAGACCCTCGACTTACATAGCCCTTCTTGCTTTGGGGGTGCAGTGTTTTTAAGAATTTTAAATCTTCTATAAACTGAATTTCACACCTGGTTGCCATTTCATTTGTTCACATCCACCCTCTAGTTGTTATATTCTCGTATAATACCCCCTATCCACAGGCAGCCCTACAGTCCTTTCTATGGTTCCCCTAACAATTTGATATGCCAGGGTTATATATCAGGGCATATAAAGTTAAACATCAGCAAAATGGCATTGGCAGACTCTGCCTGCCTGTGGTTGCTCCTGGAGTGAAGGGTTGCCTTCACTGCTGTTTTATCATTGTCAGTGGATGTAAAAGAGTACAGTCATATTGGGGAGCTTCTGACTCTAAAGGAGTCCATCATTTCCCTCTCAGTAATTTTAGTGCATCTATGAAGCCTTAAGGAGCCTTGTGAAATGGTTCCTTGGGTTATATAATTAAAAATTTTTAACAAAATAAAACCACTAAAAAGGTCCCATAGTGCTTAGTAAAATGTAGAATCTTCAAGGCACTAGTCCATTGTTTGCTTAACTTTAAACACATGATGGTTGTGTCAGTTAAACTCATTATTTCTGTATTTTGCCCTTACATTAATGTTCAGTAAGCTTCCAAAGTATGTGAACATACTGGTGTTAGTGGTATGAAAAGAAAACACATTTCACTAACATTAGTTGTGATGTGTGTAGGGAGGATGCCAACAGTGTGGCAGTGATGTGTTTGTTGGAAAAAGTACCAGTGTGGCTACAAGCAGTAGCGAAGTATATGGAGAGGGAGGCATTTGTGTGATGGAGCCCAGTAGCAATGTGTGTGGGGAAGGAGGTGAAAGTGTGTCAGGGGGCAGTAATGTATGTGTGTGGTGAAGGAAGCATGTGTGGTGGAGAACAGTAGCAAAGTACGTGGGCTGAGAGGCAAAAGTGTGCCAGGGAGCAAATGTGATGCGTGTGTCGAGGAAGGTGATAGTGAAGTGGGGAACAAACAGTAGCAGTGTTTACAGTGAGAAAGACAACAATGTGGTGAGGTGTAGTAGCGACTTATAAGGTAAGGTAGATGTCCTTATGGCAGGGAGCAGCAGTGTATGGGAAGGGAGGTGAGAGTTTGATTGTGAGCAGTAGTATTGTGTGTGAGGAGGGAGGTGAAAGTGTGGGAGTAGCAATAAGTGTAGCCTGGAAGGCATCTTTCAGATGGGAAGCAATAGGGATATGTGTGCATGGAGACAAAAGTGTGGCAGGAAGCAGTAATGATATGTAAGGGAAGAGAGACGAGTGTCACGTGGAGAAGTAGTAATATTGATACATTTTGGGGATGGAGGCGCCAATGTGGTGGAGAGCATTATTAATGTATGTGAAAGTAGGCATTAATGTAGCAGGGAGAGGTAGTGATGTGTGGTAAAAGAGGCAAAAGTGTGACAGAGAACAGTGGCAGCGTGTTTAGGAAGGAAGGCAACAGTGTTGGTGAGGAGTAGGGAGGGAGTTATTAGTGTAATGGGGAGCATTAGCAGTGTCTTTAGGAAGAAGAAAATTAATGGGGAGCAGTAGCTGTATGTGCTGCAAGAAGGAAGTTTTGTTTTTTAGTATTATTAGTAATGTTTCACCAAAATAGCAGCTTTCCTGTGTTTTTGAGTAAAGTTTTTTGCATTCTTATATAAGATGTATTTTATTAGGTCTTAGGGGCCTTTTTTTTATTATCAAGGATGCACTTCCAATACTGATGCCCAAAATCCGGAATATTTTGAAATCCAGAAACTGTTCAGCCCTAAGGTAGCCATTTTTGAGACCTTTGACTGTATGTAATTCATTTGAGGTTACAGTAATCTAGAAATATAATTTTACTGAAAAGAAAGACTGGACAAAGAATGAATTCTTGTATGTAGACATGAAGTAAGACATGTAGTTTTTAATGTTTTTGCTATATATGTATGGGTACAATCCAGAAGTGGAGATGATGAGATATAAACATAAATGCTCCTGATTCATCACTCTTATTTTGAGATTCCAGTTTCTGTTGCACGTTTTCAATAAGAAAGTGTCTTTTCATGAAATAGGAAATAGAATAGCAGAACTTAGCTTTAATTTAACTTGTTGAAACCATATTTTAAACCCAAAAATATTTTAAAATCTTCGTAATGGTTTACGTTCTGAATCTTGCCACCAAAGTATTAATCACAGTAGTGAGCATTCATTCAAGGTGGAAGAACACCATGGTAGTGTAAACCCCTTTTTTTTATTACAGTGAAATTATCTTTATAGTTTATAGATGGTGTTGAAACAATACCAAGAAATTTTGTTAGTACTGTATACTTAATAAGCATATGTACTGTCTTAAGACATAGGATAGTTGGTAAGTGGGTTGAAGTTATGGCAAGCCAAAACTAGTACGAAAAGGATGAGTTTGTGTACCTGATAATGTAGGTTAGGTTACCTGGTGCCTGTCTAGTCGCACTAATTCATGAAAGCAGATGTAGTCCAATAAGGATTCTCTTTGGTGTTACATACATTGAAGTATTGAAATGAAAGTTGACTGCTCAAATGGGTAAAAATAGATGGAAACATTCAACACCTTTGCCCATGCTCTGTATGTGAAGTTTCTATATTTGATTTAAAATAAAAGTATAGAATTTTTATTATTATTAATATTACTGCAAATACAAATGATGTAAAGCACCTAGGGCACTGTTGTAATTGTAATAATGGAGACTGTTACACATCCCTGTAGGATTCCCTTGTTTTCCCTCATAATTTTATCCCAGCTATAATATTATACTGGTTTATGCTGAATATGGTTGTAATATGTTTAGAATTTATTGGCAGAAATATGCTATTGTACATTGTTTGTTGAGAAGCAGTCGTTGCATGTAAATGGGACCTCAAGGTAATGTAAGAATTAACTTTGTCCAACAGGATTTTAAGTAAAATGTTCTCCAATATCCTGTCATTTGATAAATGAATGAAGTAACAGTCAGCCTAAATGTTTATGGTAAAATTGGACTATTTTTGTTTTCATTAGGAATCTTTTACTAAGTTTTCAGTATATTATAGTCTGATATGACTTCTCTTGCTGAAATAAGTTATTTTAATATTTCTTTCTTTTGTGCTAAATCTGTAATGTGTAGATGTCATTAATCTCGTACATAAAGTTGTTACATTACAGGATATCATGTTCTTTGTCAGCCCCATCTCCTCAAGCATAAAGTATATACATATTTTGACATACCCTTGCTGCATGCTATTTTTTTTTAAGGGTTTTTTGTAACTTTAAACCCGCGTGATGAAGTTTCTCCCCACTAACTCGTGGTCATTTCCATGCATTTCCACCTGCAGATGATTAAGAGAAGATTGTGTTAGTTTGCTTCTGCTGTGAATATCAGCACACTTGTTATTGAATCAGTGTGTTGATGAGTGAATTTCTTTTGTGAGAAAGTGAACCCAATGCTTGTGTTGTATGAATGAATGATATATTTTTCAGTCACTCAGTTTTGATCTGGAATCTTTAAAAATCAGACCCAGAAAGCCACTTGCTTTACTCTCTTCCAACCTCAAATGTCTGCTGTTAGTCAGTTGCAGATCAATCATCTGTGATATGAATTCAGGTTTAATGTATGTCCATATTAAAAAAATTATAAAAAATAGCGCAAAACGTATAAAGTAAAATGCTTAAAAAAAAAAAAAAGACCTAATGGTCAGTACTTTATCCTGAAAATAAAACTATGGTAAAGTAACGAAATCATTAGCTTTTGATGTTGTGTTGCGAAATGACCACACGTTTTAAGTGTAAGCTAAATACCACTGATATTTTTAGTGTAAGCAAGGTAAATAAATATATCATAACACATATATATGTATTATATAATCATTGACTGAAATCAGCCTATCAGATAGGTGAGTGTGTATTAAAATTAAGGTTATTTCAGCTCTTGCAAGAAGGCTCTGATTCTGTGGAAGCCTTTTAAATACTGTAATAAGAATTGAATGTACCATTTAATGACTCAAAGAAAATCTAATTTTTTTACTTTGCAGTTTTAGGTACAAACTTGGTGCTGAATAGTTTCAATTTAGTGATGCCAAATTTAGTGATATTCATTGGTAGTTTTACTCTTGCCATGAAATGACTTTCTCATATTTCTTGCCATGGGTGACTGCTGTTGCAAACCTGTGATGGTCAACAGTAAAGTCATCACACTTTTCTTGGATCTGGATACCACACTTACTTTCTGATGTACTCCTGTTTCCATACTTTTCACTTAGTGTCTACAATACTGTTACTAAAAACATGTATATATGAACATTATTTTTATAATGCTTTCACTTCTTCAGAGCCTCCAGAAAATAAGTTTGAATATGGTATATTATACACTAGAAATTAACCAACAAAGTTGGCTTGGCTTGGTTATTGATGACTGATTAGTTGTTAACTTGTCAGTATTGCAAATGACTGATTAATTTAGCTGGAACTTTTTCTCTCATCACTTTGGTGGTCACTATAAAACAGTGTTTTAAATAATTAGTATGGTTTAAAAAGTAGCAGACTTTGCAGTTTATTTTAGTTTACTGTTTGTGCGATTCCACAGCTTTTTTCACTTTTGCTGCTCATCTCAAAGGGCCATGGTGGAGTTTTATCTTTATTTTAGAGAATGATTTCAGATATCAATATAATATGATTATGCTTTGTTTATCAGAGAACAACTGTGCAGAGAACTTGTATATCATATTTAAATAAATGAATTAGTATTAAGAATTGTTTTTTTTATACCCATTGGAAAATTATAAGAATATTTTATAATAATAATCTGTATTCATGAAAAGATGCAAAACTTTCTAAGAATACGCAATTTCATGTCTGTTATTTTTTCTAAACACTGAACACTGCTAACATCCCAGGAAGAATCTACTGCACTTAAATAATTTCTTTAAGTTATATAGTAAAAATTTGGACCACCTCTCTGTGACACCCTTGAATAGCTCTGAAAAATGTTCAGTTGACATTATATATATATGATATAGCTTACCAGTGTGTGAGATGTCATATTTCCAAGTTAAATGCTTGACTTGGCTCTGGATCCACAAAGTTTCAATTTGTATCATGTAATACAACTTGACTAAATAAAGTTTATTTATTATTTAACTTGACTCTGGACTTGCTGTCCCCCCCTCCCAAATAATGTTTGAAAGGAAAGCAAAGAGAAGATTGGTAATTTGAGTTTTGGGCCTATCAACTAACAGGGGCATTCAGGCCATCAACATCAAGCTACATCCAACTACCAAAACATCTTTTTAACTCTTTCAGGTATTAAGAATAATTCTAAGGCCACATACATTCTCACTATGTTATGTGGCCTATCTAAAGAAAGACATGGATAGCATGTTTTCCATAATTTTACAAAATGTGATTTACTTTAAAGGGTATAATGTATTGTAGAAGTGATAATTTGTACCATGAAAACTTTAGAAATACTTGTTCAGAAATCACCTATGATAAATTGACGAGTGATAATATGATCTTTGTTGTTGTTTTCTAATTAGCGATTACTACTAGGACTGTATAGCATTAACTGTTCAAATATTGTAGTATGTTACAAACCAAAGCACATCAGCAAAGCACCTTACTTCAGCTTGGCAACTCATATAACGACAGTAAGCACCATACCAGCAGTTTGGCAACTCATTCTATATAAAGCTTCAATGAATAATCTTCGTAAAGGCATTGCATTTACTTGTGTTTGACACTGAAGACATTTTCATATAAAGGGGAGGAGTATAAAAGGAAGGTATCTGAAAGTTTAGATGGAAGTGCAGTGAGTGTAGGGATGCAGTCATGTGAAAAGGGCAATTGCTCAAGAGGAATGTACCTGTAAAAGTTCAGCAGAGGAGGATGGAAGACTCTAAAATGTATAAGACTATAAATTGTTAGGCAGCTGACAGTGGAAAGCAATGAAAGATGAAGATTTTGGAAGAAAGTTGAGTGAAAATTTTTGAAAAATTGTTATGGAAGGAAGGTAAAAGCAAAGAGGTGGATGTAAGAGTGGAAGTGTTTATATGAAGAGTAAGGAAGGGGAGTTGCTGAATCAAAAGGAGAAAGTAAAAGAAAGATAGAAAGAGTATTTTGAAGAACTGATGAATGTGAGAGACAGGAAGGCAGCAGTTGTTACGTGCATGGGTATGGAGGATGGAAGGGCCTATAGCAAGAAAGGCAATGATGGGGCTGAAGGTTGGAAAGGTACCTGGAATGGATGGGATTATGGCTGAAATGCAGCAGTATGGAGGAGAAAGTGTGATAAGAGGTGGAGACATGTTTTTCACTTTCTCAAAAATTTGTAAATACTTTCCCTGTCTGTTTTTCCCAATTTCTCAACTCTCTCCGTATTTCAATTAGGGCCCAGCCTTGATGTGGACTTTTGTCCGTGACTGGAGCCTTTAACATTAAAAAAAAAAAAAATCATGGTCTTAGCATCCACTACGTCTGATGGTAACTTATTCAGTCTTAGCATCCACTACGTCTGACGGTAACTTACTCCAGTGCTCGACTCACCTATAGGAAAAGAAGCTTTTTCACATATCCGTACTGCATATTTTATCTTTGAGCTTTATTCATCTTGTCCTGGTAACCGTATTTTCTTGCATTTCGAAGAGATATGCGTAATTTGCGTTATCGAACTTGTTCAGAATTTT
>JAYMFT010244732.1:0-10996 GCA_038088735.1 Panulirus argus
TTTCTACATACATATTCGCCATTTCCCGCGTTAGAGAGGTAGCAATAAGAACAGAGGACTGAGCCTTAGAGGGAAAATCAATCAATCAACGGATCCCAAAGCTTCCATAATGGAATTACTCCCATGACATTAATAATGCGAATGTTGTCTATTTTTCAATTGGATCAGTATGGCAATTAACATGGGTATTGGGCAACCGGCCAATAACCAAATGACAATATCTTCCTCTCTTTGTTCTGGCGGGAAGTGGATTTTATGTACTGGGTCGTCAGTTATTATCTGGTAATGTTACTGTACACAGGGCAGAAAGATCAAGGTATATTTCTGTACACAGGTCAGGAAGGTCAAGATATGATACCATATATAGGGCAGAAAGGTCAAGATATTTTACTGCACATTGGTTAGGAAGGTCAAGCTCGTCTAGCATGACATCCTTATCACTGATACTGCACTATCCAAACAGACTCAGCCAGTCATACACACTGGCATGCTCGTGCGCATATATATATATATATATATATATATATATATATATATACACTAACCTGCCTCTGTCCCTCACAAACCCACTTGTCTACACAGACACACACACACACGCCTCACCCAAGATAAACCTGCAGACCAAGAGACAAACAACAGCTTAAGCAAAGAAAATAACAGGATGGACGTTGTTAAGTGTGGACATTGTAGTCCGTCACCTGATATCAAGTCTCTCTCTCTCTCTCTCTCTCTCTCTCTCTCTCTCTCTCTCTCTCTCTCTCTCTCTCTCTATTCATTTATCTATCCATTTATCTATCAATATTTGTCTCTTTCCTAATCTCTCTCTCTCTCTCTCCCAACTGGTCCCTATCTATTTCTGTTGCTCTGAGCGTCTGCTCGCCTCTCGGAGTGCTGCTAAGTGCCTGCTAACCGGCCACCAGCGATCCGGGCGTCAACTGAAGGATTTCAGGGATGAGCAGAGGAACAACTTGTGGCGGCGCTGTCCAAAGTGACAGATTTGTCTGTCTGTCTGTCTCTCTCTCTCTCTAAACCTTTTCCTTTACCTCTCTATATACATCACCTTATAGGAGCTGGTTATCTGTGTGTGTTTGTTTCTAATTCCGTCTGTCTCCCCGTGTTTGTCTTGCATGTTTATGTTCAGGACTGGTTCTCTCCCTCTGGTGGCAGGACACTGAACTGTCACTTCTGGTGTGTTTGCGTCAGCAACTGTTGCCAGTCACGTCTTCAACTGAATACTTTCTGACCAGAGGACATCCACCCTAACACCATCACACCTCAGGGGCAACACTGTGACCGAGGCTACGGAGGATTGCCAACCATTCGCTCCAACTCTTTTTAGCGGTCTTCTACGATGCATTTGGTAGCGTTCTTTTAATGTTATATTGCAGCAATGCATGGCATTTATAAGAGCGTCTTCTGATTCCCGGGGGATGATGGGAGGGCCCGAAGCCTTTCTAGACTTCACACGGGGTTCCTAAAGTGTAGAATTCTGATGATCTTGGCCAAAACGACATGACGGATATGACAGTGTTATGTCCGGTGATGTTACCTCAAAGGACGCTAATGTTATTATTCACACGGATGGTTAATTTCCTCTCATTAGTTTTATGAACATTACCAAGGTGGAAGAACAAAGTTGAGACATAATGTTCTACTTCCGTAAGTAAGAGAACAATTACTTCCAACCTGTCAGGATACAATACATCAAGTGAACACAGATCTGCGCATTTCTGTCTGCAGGAAAACATTTGAAGCAGCAGTTTAGCTGCGACATCTGATATCTCGATAATGAATCTGAAATCTATACATGGAGACTAATACCAGGCAATATAAGTTGACTAGTATCAACAATCTTGTTGCAGCTGCTGTAACCAGCGGTCTTATGTAACTTACGAGGAAACTTTAAACTCAGATCTGCTGAGAGAGAACCTTCTCCTGCTCTTATCTGCATGGCCGCACAGGCTTAGGAAACATCCGCTGTTGCGTCTGACAGTGATAGTAACAACCTTCCGACCTTTTACGACCGGTACTGCCAGATACTGAGTTATGAATGAGAGTTGATCACACAAGTTCGACACAAAACTTGATTCATTGAGAAACTAAAGACACTGCTCTCCGACCACGATGCTCCACGATAGACTCAATATTCTTAAAATTGATCTTTGTTAACCACATCTACTATTTCCGATGTCATTTTCTGGAACAGGAGTAAAGACTGAAGAAGTAGTCAGCAAAAGCGAATCATTCCATGATTTTATCCCATGAATCTTCATTAAAGTAAACTGAAGAACTCTTGTCCTTTGGGTAAGCAGCTCTGAATCACAAGGGAATCAGAAGCATCACAGAGTTTGACAGTAACTTGCACCTGTAAGCAATAAATTCCCAACTAAATGTGCACATCAGGAATCACATCCGTCAGTCTCCTCTTCACGTGCTAAATGGACAGCTTCTAGCAGCTCTCAGAACTTCGTTTATTTTACCTACAAGAAAATAATCCCAGGAAAAGGTACTTCAGTATGCAACATGATCAAAGTCCTCTGACGAGATGACGCATCCTGATGTTCATTACATTAGCTATGATCAAACGCGTCGTCCTCACACAACTCTGACACATGCAAGTTGGACCCACCAGCTGAAAATGAAGTGCTGCTTCATCTGGTCGGCAGTACCCATGAGTGTTGAAAGCAAGCGAAGGAAATATTTACCCTTTACCAATACACTGGCATATGAAAGTGGCAGCAGACAGCAAGCCAACCTCAGCCAGCTAGCCAAACAGCCAACCACGCACAGTCAACCACACAGCCAACCAGACTCAGTTTACAAAACACAACTGACTAAATACAGCCAACTGGCCGCAGCCAAATAGTGATCGCGGTGAACACCATCCACACGAACCTTCCACTTTACCAGGGTCACAGGTCGTGACACTGCCAATCTGCCAGGCCCTGCACAGGACATATGAGGACCGGAAACGCCTGAGTAAAGGAAGTACTACCCGCATTTCCCGCTAATCATCTCGACAGAAATACGATATTTTCATTTCTTCTCTAAGTTTAATTGTTACGAGCAATATTGGTATAAACATCGGAAGTAGAGTAACTTACAAAAACGTTGAGGTAAGGAGACGGTGTCTGAAGACAAGGGTGCTTGCCACACCCCAGCCACCACTACCGCACGTGGCTGGTCGATCAGGCAGGTGGTGTTAACAAGCAAGAAGAGATCCACCTGGAAGGTATTTATGGAACAAACTGGATTACTGGGTGGTCTTGAGGTGGGCGTCGTGAGTGATGCAAACACGACCGAGTGCAGTTTACTTGTAGACTTCGAACACAGTACGCAGAAGACACATCACGTCTTTACCTCAAAGACAAAATTTTCCAAAACATTAGAAGCAATCTGCAGAAGCTGCCACTAACACATGTGTCTCGTGTCTCAGCAACTGGACACGAATCAGAGCTGTGTCTGTTATTCTTCAGTCACTCAGCAGCCAGACATCAGCTCACCAGATACTCCACAGCTGGTGGGTAGAATGTTAATGCAAGAGGAGAATTCATGACTCAAAACTACCAACGGACGGTCCAGTACCCAACTACCATCCTGAACCACCGCACAACAACTGTGGAGACCAGAGAAGAGCGAGATGCAGTTAGTGTATGAAGGAGGAGGGACAGCTGGTGGACCGAGGCTACGACTCTGCCGCTGCCCTATAGTGATAAAGAAATTCAGCTCCGTACAAAATCTGACCCATGTATGATATGTATAGATAACATTACTTTACATTCCCTATCATATATTTAAACACATACGTCTGTTATCATATATGACCTACAAAAGCTTGTGTTATCCATCATTTGATAAGAACATGGGAACAATGTCACTTTAGTTCGCCTGGATGATGGATAGTTGACCAGGCAAGACTGTCGATAACTAACTCCAAAAAAATATCATTATTAGTATACCATACCTATTCTAAAAGTTATACGTATATAACTGCTAAATATGAAAAATCAGTGTTCTCATTGTCTGTGCTTCTGAAGCAAAATGAACAACCAAATGTTTGCCTGAAAAATAATCCGTGGGAACAAATGTTGTTTACTGGAGCACTGTAAAATAATGGATAAGAAAACAGTCATTAGAGAAGAGACAAATGATAACTAATTTCCAAGTGATATATCACCACAGACGCAAGAGTAAACCTGATTGTCAGGAAGAAGCGATTTCATAGTTATACTGGAGCTGCAAATCTAAGTTTTGGTCGAACAAGTAAATGATTTCTTTAGTACTGATTTAGACAAGCAGGGGTCCTACCCACCCCTGGGCACAGGCAATATGTTCGTCTCACACACACACAAGGCTGTGCCTGTGTGCTTGATGCTGCTTGTCACTAGTGTACATCTGATGATACATGTCAAAACTTCAGATCGGACAGACCAACGCATCAGTTCAAGCGACGCTGGACCTCTTCAGAATACAGAGCCAGTGAGATTATAATACGACACAGCGATGAATGCTCTCCCAACATCAGCTAATCATGAATCTGAATTAAAATATTCATTTGAAGATTATGATTGTTGTCAACAAAAACATGAATAATAAATTACTGTTCATTTTTATACAGCAGCAGACTGTCATACCAGACATTATTAATGTCCTCAATTCATGCAATACAGAAATCTTTATCTTTTTTACATTAATTTATTGCAATATTGTCCACTATTTCGATTTCTCAGAAGTTAATCAATAAAGAGAATTACCATATCACATGTAAATGTGTTTCGTATGGATAAGTCGTACAACACTTGCTCACATCTCGTCCTCCCACAGTTGATCTCGAGGGCGTTTCTTAGGCTCTGTCTCCATAGCATCGTCTGGTCTCCCACGTCAACTGAGCTGTACACTTCCAGAGCGCACGCCCAACGAAGCATTCATCCAGGTCCAGACTCTCAGTCGCAACCTCCGGCACTTCCACATGACGTAGCGGCCTCATCTGTCCCAGGTTGTTTACAACCATCTGGTATGTCTAGCACTGTTTGCTGACATCAGCGCAAGATTGGCTTCAGAGTTGTCAGATAGTCGAGGAAGCCTAGCGGGGTATGGCTTCCTCTTGCCCAGGAAGTGCCAGGATTTCATCACAAAAACTCTTGTAGTATGTCTTCGTTAATGTACAACTTAAGTCTCTCTTGAGACTGAGCCAAAGATGATGTGAGAAGCAGACTCCGGCGACGATCTGTTGAGATAAAAGACTCATCTAGATCTGAACTGATTTACACTTGTGTCCTACGACTCGGAAAGAAGGCGAATGTAATGCGTCCATCGTGTCTGTTGTGTCTGTTGGTATCAAAGAAGAAACTGGGAAACTGCTTTATCATTTCAATACATAGGTAAGTCACAGACTATACCTTGTGTGGTGTTTTGAAATCTATGATGACATTCTGTTCCTTGGTCTAAGAACTCATTAACCAAGAGACTCTTTACTTACCGGAACAGAAAAGTTTAGATTCTGTCTTTACAACAGGGAACAAACAGCCGTTTAGTAACACGTGAATATTCAAGAAGTAATCCGGCGTTTCATTAAATACTACAAGGAGGGAGCCATTATGCATCTCAGATATAAAAACCTAAAGCTCTTTTAGAACTGTTTCACAAGTCCAGATCTCCTCCATTACACCTAAGATTCCAGAGGCTCAGGTATTCCTTAAAAATGAAAACGTTCAGGTCGATGAATTTTATACTCCAGTAACAGCGATTCATTTTCCAATTAAATTCATAAGAAAAAAAATGGTTAAAAGTCCTTTTGGTGAGAGAGAGAGAGAGGAGGGGGGGGGGGAAGGGAGGAAAGTGTGGAACAGAAGAGGGGAAAGGATAAGATAGGACTGGAACGAGCAAGGAAATGAAACTAGAAAAATGGAAAAATAAGAGAGGGGATAGACGTCTGGATGGAAGGGTGATGGGAGTGAGGGAAGGAGGGCGACGGAAGGGAGAAGAGGAAATAGGACTCTGCATAACAGGATGCAGGGATAGGGGGAGAGGGGATAGGACTAGGTAGGAGGGTGATGGAGATGGGAGAGGGAAGTGAGGGGACGGGAGGAGTGGCATGAGGGAGAGTCCACCTAGCAAGAGAGGGAGGGAGGGGAACCCGTGCAGGACAGACCGTCCTTCCTGCAGCACACCACAGGGTTTGCATGGCTCACGCTCCCTCTGCCCGAGTGAGGCGCTTCCCTGTGGTCACCCCATGGCGCTCCATGACTCTGTCACCTCCCCAGCACAAGCGATGGCACTGTCCTAACACAGACAGAAGTACCATCCTAACTCTCAAAGTCTTGTGTCATTATATTAATTTCGGCTTCTCTATCGTAGCCTTTAAATGCTGCCAGTGACGGGGAAGATTATTTCCTCCTCACACATCAAATAAGAAAGCAAGAGAATTTAAACAAGAAACTTTATTGAGACAAAGTTAGATCAGTGTGTCTATAGACTTCAGTCGGTCAAGTTCGTGACAACAAATCCTGGCGATATCAGTGGAACAGACTCTTGGATTACGTATGTTAGTACGAACTGGTCTAAATTGTCAAAATAACATCCCAAGCTGAAAACTCAGTGGAATTTATGATCCCACTTATATAAATAGAAAATAAAAGCAACGAGAATATGAAAACATTATATAAGAAAAGAGATCTCTGCCTCACTGTAGTAACAGTGGCACTCAATACAATGTGCAGCAGCAACAGCGGCTCCAGCACTGCCTCAGGTCCCCAAAATTCTGTTCTCCCGAAAGTTCTCGTCAGCCAAGCCTCCCGCCGTACCTTCCCTCCCGCCAGGGTATCCTTCAACAACATCATCTGTTTTGTATGAAAATTCTCCACAGTTTCCCGACGAGGTGAGGCGATGCTGGCGTTTGAAACTTATCTCAACTTCCATGAAACGCGCTTCACTATATCCAGAGGCTTGGAGTTTCTTTTTACTTTTTTTTTTTGGGGGGGAGGGGGGAAGGAGACGGGGGTGTATCAGAATTCAACACAAACTATGAGCCAAGATGCATTCCTTAGTAATGATCGCTTATCTTATTTTCTTGGTAGTAAGCTACACACAAGCGCTGTTATATGATCCTTTTTAAATAGTTTACATTTATTTTCAACTGCTTCGCCTGATGAACAAGTACGACGGATATCCGTGACTGGTGACCACACACATGATAAACAGAATCTACCGAACTACCACAAGGAAACACAACGTCTTGAACGAGGATTTTCAGCCAGGAAGGTTCACCCTCCTCCAGGTAATCCTGCACAGACCTGGGCAGATCTTGTTGTTCCTGTCGGTATAGTTGACCTGTGTCACCTCGGGGACCTGACATATATGACCAGCTCTCCCGACGTCAATATCTTGTTCACATGACAATAAGTTACGACTCACTCATCCAACGATTATGACTCACTGGATGTTCATGATTCATCTTCTTGGTCTCACTCACTCAGCTGACGTCAATTCAAATGTCCTCTAGTTCATACCATGCCCAGGACCTGACGTGGCGACTGTATGTTCTGACGTACATGACTAATAAACACGTCCACATGACTGACGTCTGACTTGTTCAGTGTTGCTTATCGACCGACATGACGACTCTATTCACTGGCCTCCGGTTAGGTGTTGTAGAGAGAATTTTGTAGGACCGTCACACACTACCTCTCAAGGCGATGTGGCTCACCACTCTGAAACCTCCTGTGTGTGTGTGTGTGTGTGTGTGTGTAATTACAGATGGAAATGTAAAATTCTTTATCTACTTGTATCTTTTATAGGAAAATGCATACATATAAAAGGTAAAATAACATATACAAGTATACGAGTTAAGATATATAAGCATGACGTGTATGCAAACCAAAGTATAAAAAGTGAATCTGTGAAACTACTGAAACTCCAAAATGAGTTTCTTGTGACAAGCGGCGCGTTCTGTCGCTCACTGTTGCCGCAAGTCATCATTTGGAGCCACATCAAACTGAACGTCACACACACAAACTTTCCGATGAAATATTGCAGGAATAAGAAAGAAATTCTGCGCAGCAACAATCTCACTGGATCTGATTCTAGTTTTGACGTTTCATCTCCAACTTTCGACTTCAGTTTCTGCTTAAGCGACACATCTTCGGTGGTTCGTTTTTGAAGTTTCATCATCCAGTAGAAACGGCCGGTGTTACCTCCAACGAACATTCCTGTAGCCTCGACAACCCATTTCCCTTCCCCATAGCCATTATCTGGTCGGACGGCTCTTCTTTGTCGTGCTGATGGCCATTCCATACCTGAGTGTCTCCCCACTTTTTTTCTCTC
Source organism: Panulirus argus (assembly GCA_038088735.1). Classification (NCBI taxonomy): domain Eukaryota; kingdom Metazoa; phylum Arthropoda; class Malacostraca; order Decapoda; family Palinuridae; genus Panulirus; species Panulirus argus. The sequence goes on from JAYMFT010244732.1 coordinate 8,323, forward strand.
TCTCTTTCTCTCTTTCCGGATTTTCTTGTCTCCAGTATCCGCGAGCTTCGGTCTCTAGCAAGAAATGCGCCTCAGACCGAACCCATGCCTAGACCACACCCTTCCACCTCCTCCATATTTTGTATTCACGGCGAAGAATGTTTGCTTATTTCCATTGTTTCCTCGAGAGTGGATGCCCAATTTCCATTTTTTATTGATATTTCCACAGTTCCAAAGGCCTTACACTTCTGATGGTCAACTTCTTACATCTAAGTTTTTCTCTGTTATTGACGGCTGATAGAACAATCTCGACGACCCTCTCTTCCACTTCATAGTTCTATTCTCCTGAACAGAGTAATCTACCTCCCATCTCTATATCTTTCTATTCTAGGGAGAACAGTTCCCCGTTACATTGGTCCACTGACTGACTTGCTGCTATTAAGACACCTTACTCACTGAAGAACTATTTCCAGCGTCTTAAGTTTTTTTTTTTTTGTATATTTTCTTGCGGCGTCTCTTCCGGATTCTACGTATTTTTTCTTCACTGAACGTTCTTTACCCTAAAGCCGTCCAGCCCGAGCGATAGAGAATTCCTGTTGGGTAATAAAGATCCAAACCGACTGATAAACTTGGCGGATCTTTGCGTCGCTGTGGGGTTCCCTGGGAAGGAACCGGCGGTGGGGTTCCCTGGGGAGGAAGCGCCTGTGGGGTTCCCTGGGGAGGACCCGGCTGTTGGGTTCCCTGTGGAGGACCCGGCTGTGTGGTTCCCTGGGGAGGACGCGGCTGTGGGGTTCCCTGTGGAGGACGCGGCTGTGGTGGGTGGCTCAAGAGGAGGAGGAGGAGCAGGAGAGGCAGGGAGGAGGTGAAGCAGGCAACTGGAGGGGAGGCAGTGATGCGGGAGTAAGAGCAGCAGCAGCAGCAGATAGGAAGAAGAAATGAAATATGTAAACCAGGACATGCAGAATAAATACAATGGAGAAGAAGGAACCGAAGAAACCAGAAAAGAAATCAGGAGATAAGAATAAACGTGAGAAGAGAGGGAAAGTGGGAGGAGGTTAGTGCTTAAGAAAGATGGACGGGGAGAAGAGAGACGCGATCACGAGAGTAGCGCCTCCTGATGTGTGGAAAAGGAGAAGGAATATTTTGGAGGGAATTTCCTTTTTCTCCTGAAAAGAGGCTGAGGAACAGGAGAGATGAGACGTCATTAATGATATAAAGGAAGGAAAGCAGGTAACGAAGAACACTGGTGAAATTTCAAAAAAAAAATGTGAACATAAATGAATATAACAGTATAAATGGGAGAGACAGGAATATGAGAGACGGGATATTTGTATGGACAGGTTGGTAAGACAGAACATAAGCCACCTTGACCAAAGCAGCAAAAGATACAGGAGGAGGATGACCACAGGAAATCTGAAAGACATAACATCATAAGAATAAAAACGTTGTAAAGTGTATGAAAGGAGGAAGAAAACGAGGCAGCCGAGGCGAGGGAGACAGCACAAACCTATAACAAATTCGACGACAGCTGATGGTTGTGAGGCTGTTGGTAATGGAGATGGTGCTGGAGCAGTTAGACACCGTGTGACGAAGTCAATGGAGGGCTGGTGATATACTGTCTCACAGGACTTCGTCTCGTCTTCTACGTTCTTCCTCGTTTTTCCTTACAAAATTCTGTCTTGAACAAATACCTCACTTCACTCATGCGGTGACGGTTCATTCCTGCAACACTAAAACATATCTTTCGAATTCGCTTTATCTCTTCTTTCTCAATTTCCATCCGGTATCGTCAGCCTCCCTGGATCAACTTAGACACTGTTCTTCAGTGGGCCAGACGCAACCAAGTCGAGTCGAGTGTTGCGCCTTTATTGCCCATTTCCATCCAAATTTGCTTTTTGTTTTTACACATAATTTCCTTTATCCTTTCATGGCTCTGTAATTCCACGATTCATCACGATAAACATGATTAGTATCCCCGTAACACCTAATCTCTTCCGGACATCCCATACGATACACACAGTCTGCCTCTGAGAAACTATAAGTCCTGTTAAAAAGACAAAATTTCTCTAATAAACAGTGGCTCTGGTTTTACACAGGATTGGTTCTTCTTTGTCTGGAGTACTGTCCTTAAATCTGGAAAGGCTGAAGCTCTGCATCTGTACCTGAGAGAACAGAGTCCAAAGGAGTCTGCCTCATCAACTCGCCCATGCTGACCTCCGGACTGAATTCACTCACTATTCACCGCAGTGATGGACTTCCTCTCTCCTTCTTAAGAGATCATTCAGTTTCTATTCCCAAGAACAGGCTGCTGGCGCCCCCCCCCCCACCCCCCGACATTCCCTACACAACGTGATACACGGAGTCATTGTGTGGCCGTTCGTGATTCAATAGAGTGCCACTGTGACGTCTGTTTCCTGCACTCTTGAACTCTGCAACTTTTCCTTCTCTCGTTTCCCGTTACTATCGTGACTAACCTGACTCGCCTCGAAAGTCAGCTTTCCCGACTCCTCATATCTTTTATATAACTAATTTCCTTTCCTCCCCCTAATTTCTGTTTCTTTAAACCTCTCTGTTTCATTTATGGAGAAACTTCGGTCAAAACTTTCGTTCATAACTAGAGCCTTCGATATATCATATATATATATATATATATATATATATATATATATATATATATATATATATATATATATAT